>LOEQ01003025.1:578163-597188 GCA_001685075.1 Bramus lutescens | reverse complement strand
TGCTTAAATGAATACAATTTGTGTGTTGTTATTTCGGGGTATAAGCTGGCCATGAGGGAGCCGAGCGGGACAAAAAGCAGGCCCACTCCCCCAATTACTACAGAGCCATCTCTCCAGCCCCCTAAAGTCATCATTTAAATGAACCCAATATTCACAGGCAGAGAAGAGAGCAGAATAAAGGTAAGAAAGATGGAAGTGGCAGTGCTCTGGAGAGAGCTCAAGGACTCATAAAGAGGAAGTAGAGGACGCCGAGGACAAAGGAATTCCAAGATAAAGTGATTAAAGGAGTTCTCAAAATTTGGGGGAAGGGGTCTGAAACCGGACCCAGGAAGAACAGGAAGGTTATGGAAAGAGATGAATTTGAACCATATTCATATTGGCTTCCTTGACTCTTTAACACAGAACCTGTCTGCCACTAAAGAAGGTGGGCACGGGTTGAGTGTTTCCCAAAGGACATTTTGACCAGAATAACTCGGACTAGTGAATCCAAAGCTAAGTTTATATCTACGAGACTCCTGAAAACATACAAAAAAACACACTGTTTTGTATGATTACTAAAAGTAAATCATTTCAAAGAGAAAAGGAACGCCTAGTGAATGCCTGGTGAACTGCTTGACGGTGTTCAGTGGATCTGGTGTCGTCTCTCTGAGCACCATTTGCCTCGGTTACAGCCTATGATCTTCCCGAGGTCTCTGTTGGATACCCCAGATGACCACCAAGAAGCTTCCACCCCAGGCAGTTCTGCCTCACTCCTCCCCCATCTGTGTGACTTCCTGCACATCTGGGGTCCTTTCTATCTATCTCCAGGCAGTTCCCTTTCACTGCACACGTGTGACCTTGCTCCCAACAAATATTGAAGGTGCTGCCAGTGCAGATGGGCTGAGCTCTTTCCTAAACCAGTTTTCATGGCTTTCAAATACTATCTCCTCCTGAGAAGGCCCCTGTGCTGTATAGGGTCTCTCTGGGCCCACCTCTGCACTCCAAGAATGACTTTTGAGAGACAGGGTTGTCATGGCTGGACTGGTTCACTGCTATTTCTGCTTACTAGAATCAGTTTCCATGATGCAGGAGTGAAAAATATTTTTTAATTGTTGATTCATTTTGTTATTATTTGGGATGCTTTTTTATAAAGTCAAAATGTCCAATGGAGTCACAGTTGTTTATCCCATAGCCACAAATAAAAACCAGCTAGACACTTCATTTTAATTTAAAATTAGGATGTGTGTGTGTTATGCCTGTTATGTAGTTGTCTTAGGTTGGTTCTTTTCTCACCGTGATGAACACCATGACCAAAAATAACTTGGGAAGGAAAGGGCTTATTTGGGTTACAATTTACAAGCCATCACTGAGAGAAGCCATGGCAGGAGCTTGAGGCAGTAACCAGAAAGAACCTTGCTTGTTGGCTTGCTCCCTGCCTTAGCCACTGTTCTATGGCTGTGAAGAGACACCATGACCAAGACAACTATTATAAAAGAAAGCATTTAAATGGGGGCTGGCTTAAAGTTTCAGAGATTTGGTCCATCCTCATCATAGCAGAGAGCACAAGCAATAGCCAAGAACTACATCCTGCTCCATAGACAGAAGGACTCAGGTGTGGCATGAGCTTTTGAAATCTCAAAGCCCACCCCTCCCTGACACACTTTCTCCAATAAAACCACACCTCCTCCTAATCCTTCTAATCCTTGAAACTACTGCCTCTCTCTGGTGACTAAATATTAAAATATAAGAGTCTATGAGAGCCCTTCTTACTCAAGCCACCACAGATACCATGGCTTGCTCAGTAACTTTTCTTATACAGACCAACCCACACCCCCTCTGATCATGATGGCCTTGACCACAGTGGTGGACTCTCCTACATCAATCATTAATCAAGAAAATGTCCCATAGACTCACTCAAAGGCCAGTTTAGCAGAGGCAGATCTTTAGCTGAGGTTCTCTCTTCTCAGGAGACTCTGTATTGCCAAGTTGACAAAAACCAGCCAGCATAATAATGCTTACCATTCCCCATGTCACATTTCTGCACCATCTCCACACACACTCATCTCTGGCTAGCACCTCTGTCTGTCTTTGCATAGGTCCACTTCCCTGTGGGCAGAAGCGAGTGGTAGCTACTGTCAGCAACGTGAATACCCAATGGTGTGTGAAGGATAAATTCTACTCCCTTCCATCCCATTCTATGTATTCTACACTTTCTAGGTGACTCCCCAACACAACTAATTCCCAGTTGGCCACTGGGAATTTAATGGGTCACAGTAGACCACAGAGCAAAGCAGACAGAACCTATTTCCTGTCCTCTCAATAGAAGACATGGCCCTTTCTCAAAGCCTGTGGGCCTGTCCCTATCTCACACTCAGCCATGACATCCCAGAATACAGAAATCAAGTCTTGCACAGGTTCTATGCCTCAGCTGTGCAAATCTTTGTAGCTTTCACAATAACGCTTTGTGAAACTCAACCCCTTCCAGGAGCACAACCCTCTGTTATTCCAGAGAACATTCAGAACCACACACTCTCTCCATATTTGTCCTCAGTTAGCTGTCCAACTGCCAGTCAACTCAAAGACAACCAGTAAACCCCCATTGAGAAATCCAATACATGTGGCTTGATTTTTAGGGACTGGAGTGTCCCCCCCACACTTCATGGCTACCCTGGAGTCTGACTCATCTGTAATAAAACTTACTACTATTAAGAGCAACATTACAAGAGCTATGACAAATATCAAGTCACAAGACAACCATCACAGTTAGCCAAACCTTTTCAACAGCTTTACTGAAGCATAATTTCCTTACTAAAAAAAATTCATTTATTTTAAGTGTACAATTTAATGATTTTTAAAGCAAATTTACAGCTTCCTTCCTTTTTATACTTATTTCCCACTAATTCATATGATATTGAAGTCTATTAAAATACAGAAGTGAAGTCAGGGGAAAGATCAGAGGGGGAAGCAACAAGGCTCTTGCTGTCACTCAGACAACAGATATATTGGCAGAATCTTCCTGATGTAACAACCACTTGAGAACATTGGATCTGCTCTTAGCTTGCAGCTTTCAGACAAAAAGCTTGAAGAATTAATCCATGGTTCTTCCTGCATCAAGTCCAGATCTGACCTGATTTGGTCAGCATCACTAATGGCCACATTTATGTCGATCACCCCTTTAGTACTAAAACAAAATATCTGGCAACTTAAAAGAAAATGGACTTACTTTGGTTTACATTTTCAAAGATTTTGGTCCATGGTTTCATGGACAATGGAATGGGGCATGATGGAGCACACCTGCTCACTTCATTGGCAGCCAGAAAACAAACTCAGAAAGGGATCAAGGACAATAAGTACCCTCCAAAGCTGCATTCCAAATGACCAACTCCCTCAACAAGTCCCTATCTCCTAGTTTCCCCCACCTCCAAACACCATTGATTAGAACCCTTAGAGTTCAATCACTTCTCAGCCCCACCTTTGAACATTATTCCAACATACAAACCTGTGGGAGACATTTCAAACCCAAATCACAGCAGTATCTGCCATGTGAAACCCAGAGATGGGACCCCCTCTGATCTCTGCAAGGGCCTCTCTGTCCAGCGGTTGTTAAAGGTTAGTCCCCAGGGCAACAACATCAGAACCACCCAGGAGCTTTTAAAGATACAAGTTCAGGGTCTTGACTCCCATCCATGTATCAGAAACCTGTAGGGCGGGCTAGCAGGTTGGCTCAGAAGTCTCAACTTGGCCTCACAGTAGAAGGAGCTGGGAAGATTTCTAACAAAGAACTGTGTTTCCCTGCACAAAACCAAGCTGGTCAGCGTTACATCATGGAGTGGGGAGGGCCTCACCATCCCTCAACCCTAGCTGAGGAGTATGGACACTTGATGCGAGAGGGGATTTTCTTCAAAGGTGTGGTTGGTTGGCCATGCTCCAGTGGATAGCCCAATGCCCGCGAGTTTATGGGCAACACAAATCACTCAGTGGTTTAATATGGAAGAGAGAAAAGGAGATGTGAAGTTGGGAGGGAGTGGAATGGATCTGGGAGGAGTTAGGAAGAGGAGCGGGCAGGGATGCAATTCAAATATGTTGTATGAAGTTCTCAAGTAATTAATAAAAGTAGATTTTAACATACTGCATCTGTACTGAACACACAGATCATTTTCCTTGTCATTTCCTAAATAACAGCTCCTTGCAGGGTAATTCCATTGTATTAGATACAAAAGTAATATAGTGATTATTTCAGATGCAGGATGACCTTGGGAATCACCAGGAGTAAAGTGTTTGCTGCATAAGCATGAGGACCCATCACCCACATAAAAAGCCAAGTTTCTGGTCACACCGCCACCTATAACTCCAGTGCTAAGGGAGGCAGACACAGGAGGATTACGGGGGGTTGTTGGCAGCCAAGCTAGCTCCAAGTTCAGCAAGAGACCCTGCCATGGGGTCATGAAGTGGAGAGTGAAGGAGCGGTACACGTTATATTGTTTCCCCCTTTCGGCCCCTGCACTTACATGTACAAGTCTATATGCACACATGCACACACATAATAAAGTATACAAGAGGATTGCATGGGTTATATGCAAACACAATGTCATTTTAGCTAAGGAACCTGAAGACTTTGATCCCTGGGGACCCTGGAGCCAACACTCCAGAGATACCAGAGGCAAGCGTATCTTTTTTCTGTGCAAACGAAACCTTGGTTGGGTGTGTGTCTGGTGGCTCCACAACAGTTCTCCTCTCGGCTCCTGTTCACAACATTGTTCTGGAAATGCTGGAAAAAATGAAAACTAAAGGCTTCATCAGGGTTTCTAGGCTTGTATTAAAATCGTATTTATCACGTTTTATTAAATGGAAAGGAAATCTCCAGCACCCAGCAACAGTTGACTCAATCATGTCGGCTTCTGTTTCATCCCACCATGAATAGCAATTATTTGCACATGAATAGTTTGCATGTTTTGAACTAAATCAGGCTGAAGGGATATGGTCCCGTACCGACAAGTGATGCCAATGTGGAAAATCAAGTAAAGAAAGGGGAGGGAGTGTTAGGATTCCTTTGGCTTCTGCGAGAGTGATGGATGATTGGAAACTTGTTATGCAAATATCCCAATCCCCTCCCGAGATGAAATGTAACAATAAAAAATGGATGTCCAAATGGATGGAGAGTCATTACTTAATTCCCTTTTTCCATACTGTGATGGTTTGAATAAATGTGGCCCTGATAGGCTCTTATATTTGAATATGTTTGGTTTCCAGTTGGTGGACTGTTTCAAAAGGATTAGGAGGTGTGGTCTTGTTAAAGGAGGTTTGTCACTGGGGGTGGGTCTCGAGATTTCAAAAGCCCATGCCAGCCACATCTCTGCCTCTTCCCCTCTCCCTCCCTCTCCCTCTCCCGCCCCCTTCTCTGCCTACCTACTGTCTGCAGATCAGGATGGGCACTCTCAGAACTGCTCAAGCACCATGTCTGCCTGCCTGCCTGCTGCCATGCTATCTACCATGATGGTCACAGTCATAGCCTCCACTCTGAAACTGTGAGCAAGACCCCAATAAACTGCTTCTTTTTTTTAAAAGTTGCTTTAGTCATGGTAGTCTCTTCACAGCAATGGAGTAGAACTAAGACATATGCCTTCCTGTTTATTTTTCTAATAGCTCTCTGTTTATTTCCCTGTTATCTTTGGTCCATTGAACAGTCTTAGGAATAAGTTCAAAGGGGTTGGAGACATGACTCAGAGAACAAGAGCTTGCTGCTCTTACAATGGACCAGAGTTCAGTTCACAGCTGTATCTCCAGCTCCAGGAGTCTGACATTCTTTTCTAACTTCGGCAGACACCTGCACATACACACACTTATCCACACACTCACATATACATACACACACATAAATACACACTCTCAAATATTCACACACATATACATACATATATCCACATATACACATATACACACATACACACACATAAGTAAGTCCTTATTTACAAGGATTTTATATTCATCCAGGGACCCTGCAATTTCATTTGGTCCACCTGATACCTGTGCTCACAGCACATGTCTCTTCCTGCTTCTTGCTCTAGGGAGTCTGTATAGAGCATCTGTAGACTCACTGTATCTGACTTTATTCCCTTCTTCACCTTTAGGAATCTCAGTTGTCAGAAACTTGTTTTAAATAATTCTTTTTGCATGTGTGTCGTTTGCACCTCAAATCACAAAGTGGGGAGCAATAAATATATGTGTGTGTAAACTCTAGTACCAAACTCATATCCATTTCCCTTAATAAATGCTGGCTTTTGAAATTAGAACTCAGGAGGAAATGAGGCTTTCGAAGAACTCTTCTTCTCGGGGAGGATATGGTATTTCTAGTCCCCGAAAAGGAACACCGATAGAAAAGGACAAAAGGCTGATGGCTTTTCTCCACAAGTCGAATCAGAAGCATTTGATAATGATGGACATAGAGGAACTCACCCCACCTTTACAAAAGAACAAAGAAATGGGGGGTGAGGGGATGTCCGGGGAGCAGTTGGTCCCTTATTAGTATTAAAAAATCCCTGAAGTCCCGAGATGATCTTCAACAAGAGAAACAACCACATTGTCATTAGGGAGAACTGTTTTTATAATAGTCTTCCTTTTAGCCGTTGAATGAAGGGGTTTGGACCAGTAGGGTCAGTTTGGGGATGACGAAAGTCATTCCCATCAGAATTTTAAGAATATGAATTTTTTAAAATGGACTTGAGTAAAATTAG
Organism: Bramus lutescens; assembly: GCA_001685075.1. NCBI lineage: Eukaryota > Metazoa > Chordata > Mammalia > Rodentia > Cricetidae > Bramus > Bramus lutescens. Next base: position 590,478 of record LOEQ01003025.1, on the reverse strand, counting down.
AAATTTTATCTGTTGAAGGGGCAGAGTGGTGTCCCAGGAAGAGACAAAGGAGTGCAGCACTCAGAACTTGATTCTTTCAATAAATACCCTACTGATAACTCATGTGTGTGTTGGTATCAGGAGAAAACGGCAAGTTGGATTTCTTGATGTAGAGAGATTTTAATGCGTGTGAATAGCTGCCAATAGAAAGAATGGTTCTCAGATTTTCAAAAGGCATGAAAAAGCCACTGTGGGGTTACTGCATTTTGCTTCAAAAGCCTTGGTTCCCTGTGTGCGGGAACACAGAGCATCAAGGGAAAGGACTGAGACTTCCTAGTGATAACCTCCAACAACTTCTGAAACCACGCCCATGGGAGGAAGAGGCTTTTCTTGGAAGACAGAGCACAGAGAGCTGAAAAGTGGAGGCCATGCATTGATCAACAGCTGTAATAGAACAACATAGAACAGCAGCAGCTGGTTCACAGAGCGAGGCAGCTGTCAGTGAGGCAGCCAAGAGCTAAGAGGATTTGAAAAGATAATAATACAGACTTCATAGAAGCCAATATAGACTTGGGGGTCTGCAAATTTAATCTCACACACTTTGGAAAGAAAAACAAAAAGAAAAAAACAATCAAACCGAGGGATTGCTCTGCTCAGTCCAATGGAAGTCTGGGCCATGCTGCAGATGGCCCATGTCAAGACTCAATGTGGATGATGGAAGCCTGTGAGAAACCGGAACTAGATCATGTAAGTGCTGTGAGCAGAACAATATGGCATCAGAAATGGCTCAAGTCAGCGCCATCACTGGGAAGCATAAAATCACACAGCACCGAAAGTAATCCTTATCAGAGCCTGTGTGAGACCGGAAGTGCATGGTGCCATGGTCAACCAATAATCGCTGCCTACGGATATATGCTGAGCACACAGGATGTGGCTACACAAATGAGGAAATGATTTTTAAATTTCAACACAACTTCTAGCTAAAGTAATAGTTTCAAATCTCTAATGACTATTTTTAGCACAAGCTTCCACATTATGCGGTTTATCAGGCAGAAAAATGACCTCCAGGGAGACAGCAAGCTAAGATAAGAAAGGCTCCTAGCACTGGAGAGGCAGAGGCAGGCAAATCTCTGAATTTGAGACCAGCCTGGTCTACAACAGGAGTTCCAGGGCAGCTGAGGCTACACAGAGAAACCCTGTCTTGAAAAAACAAAAAAAAAAAGGAATAAGATAATAAAGGCATGGAGATGGGGTGGAGTAAAATGAACAAGAGTAAATCTGTAAATCAGAGAAAGGAAAATTCAAAAGACTTGTCCATAAAAGACCAGCAATGTAGGGAAATGGTTTTAGAAACCATCTTGTTTTCAGGGTTCATCACAACAAACCCACCAAGGGCAATCGCTGTGAAGAATCTCTGGAAGTTACACACACACCAAACCACAGAGTCTTAACTAAGGAGGATTTACAGAAAGGTACCCATTAAGCCTGAAGATTTGGTGCTAAACCACATGAGTTTTGTGTAGGAATGAGCTCCAACCAAATTTTGCAAGTTCTACAACCATCTATACGCTTCCTCTCCCCCTTAGCTGCGGGGGTATCACATAGACGGCTGTCACTTCTGACTTGGTTTTATTGTTACTGTGAATCTCCCTTCTCCCTTGTTCAGTGCGGCCAAGGCTTCCATGTAGAACAACCTTGCAGAGCATTTGCGTCTAGTGAGGTAGGAAAAACAAAATTAAAAAGAGGCTTAATACTATAAAAGACGTTAAAAACTAAGCATATTTAACCTCCACAGGCAGGGCTCAGAGAATACAGGAGATCTCCCAGAAGACACACAGATCCAAGCTTACAAAGTTTGGCCCACAACATCAGTGGGCACCAACTAACTTTCTTAGCATCCCATCATGCTACTGGGGTCTTCTCATCTCTGGAGAGTAAAGTAAGATGCATTTGGAAGACCCTCCCCCTTAGAGTGAAAATCTTACTAAAACTCTAATGAAACTTCAGAACAGTTTTAAAAAAGAGAATACACACACACACAAACACACACACAGGTGGGATGGGGCTAAAAGATTAAAGGATGCATTTCCAGGAGCAGATGTCTGATGGGAAAAGGTCAAAGTTCAGCTAGCAAACCTCAGCCAATGGCCCCATCCAGAAACTCAAGACTGATTTATTTCTAAGAAGTCATTATTTACCTCATGGAACCTTTATAGGAAACAAAACTAGACTCGAATGAGTTAAATGGAAGCCTTTTAAAGTCTATTGAAGTGTTTTGGAGCCAAACACCATAAACAATAACGGTGTAGAATGTGACCCAAGACCAGTTTGCATAATACCATTCAGCTCTTCGCAACATTTTTGGCTCTCCTAAAAGTCACAAAAATGAGAAGGAAGGAAGGCAGATAGTGGAGCACACTTCAGTTTCCATATACAAAGTGAACTTTTCAGCCAAGCACCCACAAGGCTAGTCTGCAGCTCACCAACCCTGGTCATGAGGATGTGGACAAATACGGTAGAGCCACTGTCTCTGGTTCCTGCCTTCCAGAAGTTCCAGGATCATCTCGCCCTTAACCTGTCACCATCCTGTTGACAAGTGTCTTGCCCTTGTCTTTGACTTAGGAATATTTTCTTTAGTCATTTGGATCCTTCTCCTCCTTGTCCTCCTCCTCCTCTCCTTCCTCCTCCCCTCCTCTTCCTCTTCTTCCTCCTTGTCTCCTTTTGTGTGTATCTGTTGATAAACACTGTAAAAGTGAGAAAGTTTCAGGGTCTAGGAAAATCTAGAGTAAAGTTACTTAAGAAAGAAATTTGGTGATGGGTCTGGTAAGGATATGCCCCATTTAGGGATAAACACTCAGCCTTTTTTCACTACTGAGGCTCAGGAAACATCTTGGAAGAGGAGCATAAAGAATGTCAGAGGCAGAGAATTGGGGAGGAGAGCTGTGAAACGCTGTCTTCCAAATGTGACACGGATGTTGCACTCATGAGATCACAGCAGCTGTGGTTACCTGCAGAAGACACATACAGGATCACCAGCCTAAATTCCAGCACCACAAAGAGGGGTGCTCTCCAGGCCCTGCCCCTTACTGAGGAGCTTTAGGCAGTTGGTGGCAGCTGGGGTAAGAATCAATTCTTTGTGGGTGTGACCACTGTTAGAATTTCCATGCTCCTGTAGATGCTTCCACGCACACACATACACAATGCTAACTGCACTTAGTGTCTGCTGGTGGGGGAAGACGACATGAATTTTGGAGGGGGGGCTTCTTGGCAGTGAATTTGGGGAGAGCAGGAGCGTGAAATGAAAGTGGTTATGACTCTGTTTCATTGTATACATGCATGGAATGCGCAAGGTCAAAGACAATTTAATACTTAAGAGAAAGAAAATTTAGACTATTAACTTTAGGTATGCAATGAAATACTGCAGAACTTTAAGAAATTTAAATATAGAATATAAAATTAAACCCCATGACTACATTATGATTCAAGGGGCAAATTGTACATGCTTAATGTAATACAATCTCTCCCTCATTCTGTCTGTCTGTTTATGTGTATATGTCTGTCTCTCTGTGTCTGTCTCCTTGCCCACCCCACCCCCACAGTCACAAATGTATGCTTTGATTGGTTATTTTGAGGTCAAAGTGTCAAAATTCCTGACACAACTGGCATAAAGAAGAGTGGTTCATTTTAGGGCACAGAGTCACCGGAAACAGGCATCGTGGCAGGGATAAGAGGGCAAGAGCCTCTGTTGATCTGCACACTGAGAGCCTGCATGAGGCCTGTTCACATGTGGGTGGATCAGGAGCTGAACCAGCAACCCTCCACCCCCGGTGACCTACTTCTGCTAGGGCACAGTCCCAAAGGTTCCAGAATCTTCCTAGACAGTGTTAACACAACTGAGCCTGTGGTGAAATTTCACATTCAAACCTTAACGATACTGAGCCAGGCAAGTAAGAAATACTTTTTGAACAGAGTTTAATTTCAATTTTGTAAGCATAACAGAGCTAAACCCTTTGGGATGGATTGATTTAGTCTTTGGCTCACAAAGTGTACCCTAAATGCTACATGGGGTAGAAAATACATCGTTTTCTATGTAGTGAGTGATGCTGAAAACGATCATTACCGTAATGAAGATAAAATGCAAAGAACTCGAATATACATAACAATTCCAATTGTCAGCGAGAAAGGCTCTTTTATTTATATATGTGAGCCGCTGTTATTATTTCCCTACTGGGCTGATTTTATAAGAAAAAAACATTGCAAGCTTTGCCTATCCCATCGACCATGGCACCATTCATCACAGTGTTATGGGGCTGCAATCTGGGGATTAATCATCAGGGTTTGACACCAAAATCCATTGTCTCAGTGCATGAGACTTTAGCAGGGAAAGCAAAGTTACAAATGTGTGATGCCCTTTGGCATCCTCCCTCTGAGTCTGTTGTGTGGGTGTTTCTTGTTGGTGGTGGTGGTGGTTGCTGCCTCTGCTGCTGCTGCTGCTGTTAAACTGAAATATTGAAAGCAAACGGTAGAGACTAGTAGGTCTTTTACAGTCTCACTTTCTTCTGCCCATCTTTCTCTAACTCTTCCAACCTTCAGCTTTCATTTGAATATACTGAAAGATGAAACACCGTGAAAGCAAGATATGTTCATCATCTCTGATTCCTGTTCCTTTGTTGACTGTCATTGCCTAGTAGGCACCAAACACCAGATGATGGGACCAGGGAGAAGGACCAATGGGTGACAATGCTGGCTGCTGCATAAGTATATGGACCTGAATTCAGATCCCAGCAGCCAGGAATAAAGTGGGGTGAGACAGTCATCCTAGTGCTGAAGAAGGGGGAGCAAGATGACTGGGACTTACTGCCTTCTAGCCTGGATAAAAAAAATGTGGCTTCATGGTCAAGCAAAGGCCCTGCCTCAAAGGAACATGGTAGAGTCATAGAGAAAGATACTGCCTTTCTCTAGCTGCAAGATATTACATATCTGCATGCACATACATGAGCTCACACAAGCACATTTAATTTTTCTTTGTTTTAAATTTTTTGTTTAAGAATTTCACACATTCACATAAGGTGCTTTGACCAAATCTACTCCCCTCCCCTCCCCTCGAGTCCCCCCCTTTCTTCCTCAGCACTTTCTTCTCCTAATTCTGCGTGCATTAAAAAAAAAAACAGTGAATCCACTTAGTGCCAATTGTACGTGCATGGTTAGGGACCAGCATCCACTGCAGCATGGGCAGTCTCTCAGAGGTCAAATTCTTGAGGAAAACTGACCCTCTCCCCCAACAGCCTACAGTTGCCAACAGATTCTCGGCTAGGGGTGGGACTTTGACGACCAAGGCTATAGAGGAGAGGGTTTAGAAGCTTCTCCAAGACCAAGAGAAAGACCAAGAAAGGTGAATCACTAGGAAAGAGTCCAGAAAGTCAGGAGCCTACCATTCATAACTTAAAAACCTTCAAAGACTGGGGAAAGCTCAGGGCTAGTTACCACCAAAAGAGGTAGAAAAACTGTAATGCAATACAGGACCTGGACTACTAAATACAGTGTGGGTGGACTCTAAAGTGTAAGTGTTACAGTGGCTATATCCATGTTTCTCCTTGTTGTGACATAATGGTGTCATTTAGGGGCTGGAGAGATGACTCAGCTAGTAAGAACCCTCAGCATCCTTGTCCCTCACTCACAACTAACTCTGGCTCTAGGAGGTTTGACTCCCCTCTATGGACCTTACCAGTACTACACCACATGGCATTCACAAAAAGACACATGAACAAAAATAAAATTTTAAAATGTGTTATTTAGTTGATATTAATGCACCAAGGTTAATGTCTTCTGATTATTGACATAGGATTATGTAAGATGCTAATATATGGAAACCAAGTGTAGGATGTATGGGAAATTGCAACTATTCTAGAAAATTCAAAAACAAATGTGTTTTTTTTAATGCAAAGTCGGTAATGGTATTTTTTCCATTTCCATTTTTCCAGTTTCTGTACATTCTAAAATACATGCGTTTATTATATCCACAGTAGAAAATGTTCTTGTGATGTAATATGGATCATTTAGGCAGCCCCACTAAACTTCTTTCTGGAAATCAGTCCCCCCAGTACTGGGAGCCATGATTTAAAGCTGGGCTCCACAGTGCTCACAGAATCACAACCCATTCCCCTTCTACCCTTCAAGGTCTTCAAGGAATGTTTGTTAACAGTTATTTTTCTGTTATTTATTCCTTGAAAATTTCACATTGAAGCAATGTATCTGAATCCTACCCACCCCCTCAATTCTTCTTCCAATGACACCCCAAGATGACTCATTACATCACCCTCCAAACTTTGCATCCTCCTTTATAATATACTTTAAACCCCTGAGTCCAATTATTGCATGCATGGGCATGAGTTCATCCACTGGGGCATGTGGCCACCTTTGTCCCCAAAAATGACCATACACACATACATACACACACACACACACACACACACACACACANCATCAAGTATCAATAGTACCTCAGCTGAAGCTATGACTTCCGCAGCTCCACCCCACTTTATGTTGGAATGTTTAACTGGCTTGATCCTATGCAGACATTATTCAGGTAAACACAGCTGCTGTGAGCTTGCATGTTCAGCAGCCACGCCATGTCCAGAAAACAGTATCTTTCTTCCCCGTCCTCAGCTCTTACAGGCTTTCTGTCCCCTCTCCCTCAGTGTCCCGAGACTCGCTGGAGAGGTGGATGGAAATGACATTTCAACATTTCTGAAAATGGGATGAAGTGTCTCATGGTGACTTGCAACTGCACCTGGTATCGTCCAGTCTTTCATCGCGTACCTAGCACTAGGATGACGCTAACCACTGAGAGAGTTTTAGTTTCCTTGAAAGTGCCGATAAAAGCTTGAGTTATTTAATCCCATGCCTGAGACTCAGAGTGAAGTGTGGCATGGATAGAGGAGAGATCTTGAGGAGGCGGGACTGGATTTATGTCCCTGTACACTCTGGCATGAGAAGACAGACATACTCCTAACTCTCCCGCTGGTCCACCTCTGCAGTGAGCTCCAACACAACATGTTATCTCTGATTTTATCCATCTGGTCTGGAATTCCCTATTTTTGCTTTTCTTCAGAGAGAGAGGGGGTACACAAATGCTTTTCTTCTATATGTGTGTATGCACTCATGTAGAGGCCCAAGGTTGATGTCAAGAAGATTCCTTGATCTCTCCATGCATCTTGTTCACAGAGGTGGGGACTCTCAATCCGAGAAAAGGCTCCCCAGTTCCAGTCTTTCTAGACAATCTGCTCTAGGCATCGTGTCTCTGCCTCCTGAGGTAGAATTACAGGGTGGTCTCCACACCGTCCTGGCACTTATGTAAGTTTGTGGGGAGCAAGTGCTTAACTGCTAGGCTCTCTTTCTAGCCCCTTCTTGCAGAACTTTCTCTCCCAACTATTCTCCACTTTTGAACCCCAATGGCAAAGCATTTCTTTCTGAGATTCATTGAGTGTGATTGACAAATGGAAGCTGTATGCATTTGAGTTGTGCGGTGTAGTGTTCTGATCAAATTATACACTGTGGAGTCATTTTTAAAAACGCTCATAGTGAGATCTACTCCCTTGACATATTCCACATATAAAAACCCCAATAACAATCACAGTCAGTTGTTTGCTGTTCCCCAGGCTCTGGTGTGTGTACATGTTGCAACAGAATGATTCTTATACATTCTGACCAATCTATTTCCCAACTAGAAAACAAAGGATGTCAGTCCAAGATTAAATCCCGCCCCCATGGATCCTTCCCATCCTTATTGTGCAGGGTAAATTGAAAAGTCCCTCTGCTGAGAGATGCATTCTAGAAAGACCAAAAATAATAACACACCATCCTGAGTCTGGGAAATCATCAGTTTAGCTTCTTGTTTTTAGAAACTGACAGAATATGGGTTTTACAAGACAATAAAAATGTAAAATTTTGTGTTGCTAGAGTACTCAGGGTCACATAGGTTGTAGATGCTGAACTTGGGGTTTTGTTGGGGTGTGAGCAGGGTAGTGGGTATGCATCGAGTGTCTATGCATGAGTGGAAGGGCACAGCTATGTCCACACGTGCAGAAACAAGAGCAGAATGCCCGGTATCTTCCCCATGACTCTCCATCCCTCACTGAGCCAGAGCCCACCGTTTTGACAAGTCTAGCTGGCCAGCACGCTCCTGAGATTCACCTGTCTCCACCCTTCAATGCTGTAGACATAAGCAGTCATGCCTGGCCTTTCACAAAGGTGCAGAGGATTCAAACTCTGTGCTTGCAGAGCAAAGGCTGCAATCTCCCCCGCCCCCACCGGGATGTGGTTGATTGTAACCTTCACACCTTGCTTTCTGTGGTTATGCATCTCGCTGTCAGATGGGCTATTCTCTCAGAGAGGCAGCTCCAGCCCCATGTGCCTCTGTGTTTACACCCAGAACCGAGTGGATCTTTCATCAGGGGATCTTACTCGGAGGCAGACTGGTTCTGATTGCAGGCTCTCGGGGACAAAAGAGCCTGGCTGCACCTTCAAGAATCAGGCTTTGAACCGAGAGCTGGTATCCCTTACTGGAGGAAGGGAGGGAGAGAGAGAGGAGGATGGAAGGGAAGGGAGGGAGGCAGGAGAGAGAGGGAGTAGGAAGTCACATTTAAAGTTCCAAGTGAGCAGCGAATGGATAGTAGAAATTGATAGTGTTATCACCACCACATGCGCGCGCACACACACAGAGAGAGTCTGTCTGTCTGTCTGTCTGTCTGTCTGTCTGTCTGTGACAGAGTCTGTTGTGCCCCAGGTGGCATTACCCATGAAATAAAATGGTCTATTAGGTTTATTTGTCCCTCTCATGAGTAGCCTGTAATTAAATAGCCACCTTTTAAAATCCTGCTCTTTTGAAAGAAAGCCATTTGAGCATTTTTTCCTTAGCTGATGAATTACACGGACCAGTGGTCTTTAATAAACAGGCCTATTCAAAGCTGACACATGAGAAAAAACACTTCTAAAACAACTGATACGGGATTAGATTCCACATCTCAGGCCTGACTCAGTAACCAAGAAGGAGGAGGAACTTTACCCCCAAAATACAGGATTCTGTTCTCCACAGGACATTGAGCCCCACAGCTAGGGACAGCCACAGTCTAGCTGCAAGACTGGATTTCCAGAGGGCATAAGATCCAGTAGGGGACACTTCCTGGAATCCATCGGACTTGACTTTTCCCAGGAAATGCACTGTTGCTGCATGTGCTAAGACACATAAGCCAACAGAGTGAAGAAGACATAACAGCTCTGTGGTGACCATCTCTCCTAAACTCCTGTCGGGCCCAGAGGTTTCGTCTTCTGCTTCTGGGCCTGGTCATGGCTGTAATGGTCCAGATCTCTCCTAATAAACTTCTTTCTAAATGATAATTCGTCCACACTTCCTTTCCATGGAACCCACCACACCATTTAGATAACAGATGTCTATGTATCTTTTTTTAAGAGAGCACAATTCAATCCAAGTCTACCCTCTGGCACCCAAAAGATGCTTGTCACTTCCACAGCCAAGTACTTCAGAGTGCTGACTCACTCCTTCATCAGAAACCTCATCTAAATTGGTTCCTGGTGAGACGTGGGTACAGCTCACCGTGGGGCAAATCTCTTCTCCCTTTATGAGTCTACAAATCAAGAAAGCAAGATACATGCTGTGAGCAGCACTAGCTATAACCTTTGATTAACTCAGCATCACATGAAAAGAGAAAGATAGGAGAGAGAGAAAAAGAGAGAGAGAGAGAGAGAGAGAGAGNAGGGAGGGAGGGAGGGAGGAGTCTCAGTTTGCAATTGTCTTATTGTGTTGGTCTGTTCACATGTCTATGAGAAATTGCCTTGATTGTTCACTGACTTAGGAGGGCCAAGCCCACTATGGGCATCACCATTCCCTAAACAGGTTAATTCTGAGCTGTATAAGAAAGCTAGCTGACCAGGAGCGAGCCAGCAAACAGACCCTCCATGGCTTCAGCTTCAAGACCTTGCTTGAGTTCCTGCCCTGACGTCCCTTGATGAGCTGAAAGTTGAAGTCAGAAAAAAACCCTTTTCCTCCCCCTACACTGCTTTTCGTCAGAGTGTTCAATCACAGCAACCGAAAGGAAGCTAGTACCGACTCCATGGGCCAGCGGGAGGACTGATGCTTCAGGCTCACAGGTGCCTGAGTTTGCAGCTTCTGGCTCTGCCATCCTCTTACGCGACAGTTACCTAGGCAGGCATCAGAGTAGGAATGCAGACGGTCTGCATTATCTGGGAAGCAACACACGTCCCTTCTGCCTGTATTCCAAGTACAAGAAATAGTGCTAAAGACCCATTATAAAGGAGTTTAGCAGTGGGAACAGAAGAAAGAGGAGGGACTTAATACCGAAGAAAATTAGCAGCTTCCCAGAGGGTCAACAAGATAATCGGAAGGCAGAGGTAAAGATGGACTCTGCCACCCATTTCCTGTGCAGGCTCCTTTCCCCCACCTAGCAACCAAACAGAAGGTTCTGAGTCAAGAAGAGAGAACAGAGCCACCAAATGAAAGAAACCCAAGCAGCTCAGTAATGCCCCTGCCTCAGCTGCTCCACACCAGACGAAGAACCCTGATGAGTACAGATACTGCCCGCTAGACCTTAAGGTTGGGGAATTGTCTGCTTTTCATGTGGTGGTTGTTTAACTGACAAGGAGGGCTGCGATGATGTCCCCGGGGAAGCATCGAGCTTGCTTCACAAAATTCAACCTCTTACGGTAAAAGAACAGAACTTGAGGAAAACTCCAGAGCTCGTTGAAAAGATAGCAGCAGTGTCACCACTGTCTCCAACTTCTAGTTTATAAGGGATCTGAGCATTACTGATGGCCCTACCTTAATCTCAGTGCTCTCTGGTATTTATAAGACTGTTGGCACCCAAGCAACCGGAATCACCAGACAAACTGGAGTCAGAAGCAACCAAACAAGATATCAGACTCAGACACCAGCCCACATTCTTGCAGAAGCCTTGTAAGCCTGCAGCCAAAAGAGGCATTAAGTTCATTTTATTACCGGCGCCATCAATTGTCAAAACATTTGAATATTTAAACCCTTTCTTATTAAAGGGGAAAAGCTTTTTATTTCTTCTTTATGGGTCATTTACTTTGATGTTGCCAAGACTATAAGAGGAAAGCACAGTAGACATTTATCATGATTTAACACGCATAAACAGGAGGACATGCATCAATACCCAACTATTTCTCCTTTAACTGTAAGCCTAGGTGTTTCTCTCTTGTAGACTGTAGGAGAGGTTGCTGATGAGAGCTTTCTAACTCCCCTTTGTCTCTAATTCAGCTGTTCTCATAATCACCCAGGCATCCATGCCCCACCATATTCAGCAACCAAATGAAATGTATGGAAAGATCAAAAAGATTGGCCACAATCACACTTGCAGTTAATAACCAGACACCATGGGGGCTGGAGAGGTGGCTCAGGAGTTAAAATGCAGTTGTTACTCTTACAGAGGACTCAAGTTCAATTCCTGGCACTCAGGTGATGACTCAGGAATATCTGTAACTCCAATCCCAGGGGACTCAACACCCTCTTCTGGCTTCCCTGAGTGTCAAACACACACATTGCACACATATATGCATGCAAATAAAACACCCCTACACATAAAATATTATAAAAATCATAGAAGAGGAAGAAAGAGAAGAAGACCCCATGGAAGCCACAAAAGTACTGTATTTGGTCTTCCTGGACTTTCTACTCAATTAGCATTTGCTTTGAAGGAGATGGCAGGTTAAATGTGTGAATGCATGTGTGTGGATGTGTGTGTTGTATTTTATTAATCCCGTGCTGGGTATTCAGAGACAGGTGAAGCCCGGGGCTTGTGGTAAACTTATCTAGCCTATTTGGAAGGTCAGGCCAGTGGGAGATCCTGTTTCAAATGAAGTGGATGGCATACCTGAGAACGATACCATTCCTTTTTTTATTATTGTTGTTGAGCTATATATTTTTCTCCTCTCCCCTCCCTTCCTCTCCTCCCCTCCTACCTCTTCCATGACCTTATGCTCCCAATTTACTCAGGAGATCTTGTCTTTTTCTACTTTCCATGTACATTAAATCCATGTATGTCTCTCTTAGGGTCCTCTTTGTTGTCTAGGTTCTCTAGGGTTGTGAACTGTAGGCTGCTTTTTTATTGCTTTATGTCTAAAAGCCACTTATGAGTGAGTACAGATGATATTTGTCTTTCTGGGTCTCTGTTACCTCACTCAATATGATGTTTTTTAGTTCCATCCATTTGCCTGCAAATTTCAAGATGTCATTATTTTTTTCTGCTGTGTAGTACTCCATTGTGTAAATGCACCACATTT
>LOEQ01003025.1:565488-577951 GCA_001685075.1 Bramus lutescens | reverse complement strand
TCCCACCAGCAATGCAGAAGTGTTCCCTTAACCCCACAACCTCTCCAGCATAAGTTGTCATCAGTGTTTTTTATCTTGGCCATTCTTACAGGTCTAAGATTGAATCTCAGAGTTGTTTTGATTTGCATTTCTCTGATAGCTAAGGATAACAGAGCATTTCTTTAAGTGTCTTTCAGCATTTTAGATTCCTCTGTTAAGAGTTCTCTGTTTAAGTCTGTACCCTATTTTTTATTGGATTATCTGTTCTTTTGATGATCAATTTCTTGAGTTCTTTGTATATTTTGGAGATCGGTCCTCTGTCCGGTGTGGGATTGGTGAAGATCTTTTCCCATTCTGTAGGCTGTCATTTTGTCTTGTTAACTGTGTCTTTTACTTTACAGAAGTTTCTCAGTTTCAGGAGGTCCCATTTATCAATTGTTTATCTCAGTGTCTGTGCTATTGGGGTTATATTTAGGAAGCGGTCTCCTGTGCCAATGTGTTCAAGTGTACTTCCCACTTTCTCTTCTATGAAGTTCAGTGTGGTNCTGTAGCTCTGTAGTAGAGTTTGAAGTTAGGAATTGTGATGCCTCCAGAAGTTCCTTTATTGTACAGAATTGTTTTTGCTATCCTGGGTTTTTTTTTGTTTGTTTTTCCATATGAAGTTGAGTATTGTTCTTATAAGGTATGTGAAGAATTTTGCTGGGATGTTGATGGGCATTGCATTAAATCTGTAGATTGCTTCTGGTAAGATTGCCATTTTTACTATGTTAATTCTACTTACCCAAGAGCATGGGAGATCTTTCCATTTTGTGGTGTCTTCTTCAATTTCTTTCTTCAAAGATTTAAAGTGCTTGTCATACAGGTCTTCCACTTGTTTGGTTAGAGATACTCCAAGATATTTTTATGTTATTTCTGCCTATTGTGAAGGGTGGTGTTTCTCTAATTTCTTTCTCATCTCATTTATCATCTGTGTAAAGGAGGACTACTGATTTTTTCGAGCTAATCTTATATCCTGGTACATTACAGAAGGTATTTATGAGTTGTGGAAGCTCCTTGGTAGAATTTTTGTGGTCCCTTAAGTAAACTATCATATCATCAGCAAACAGTGAGAGTTTGACTTCTTTTTTTCTGATTTGTATCCCCTTGATCTCCTTTGGGTGCCTTATTGTTCTAGCTAAAACTATATTGAATAGATATGGAGAGAGTGGACAACCTTGTTTTGTACCTGATTTCAGTGGGATCACTTTTAGTTTTTTATATGGTGGAATACATTGACAGATTTTCATATTTTGAACCATTTCTGCATCTCTGGGATGAAGCTGACTTGATCATGGTGGCTGATTTTTCTGATGTGTTCTTGGATTCGGTTTGCCAGTATTTTAATGAGTATTTTTACATCACTGTTTGTGAGGGAGATTGGTATGTAATTCTCTTTCTTAGTAATATCTTGTGTGTTTTTGGTTATCAGGGTAATTGTGGCATGATAAAAAGAGTTTGGCAATGTTCCTTCTGTTTCTACTGTGTGAAACAATTTGAGGAGCATTGGTATTAGTTTTTCTTTGAAAATCTTGTAGAATTCTGCACTGACACCAATGGCTGTGGGCTTTCTTTTGGTTGGGAGACTTTTGATGACTTTTTTGTTTTTTGTTTTTAGCAGTTATGGGTCTATTTAATTCGTTTATCTGGTCTTGATTTAATTTTGGTAAGTGATATTTATCCAGAAAATTATTCATTTCCTTTAAGTTTTTCAATTTTGTGGTGTACAGGTTTTTGGAATATGACCTGATGATTCTCTGAAGTTGTTCCATGTCTGTTGTTATGTCTGTCTTTTCATTTCTGATTTTGCTAATTTGGATATTCTCTCTCTACCTTTTGGTTAGTTTGGATAAAGTTTGTCTATTTTGTTGATTTTCTTGAAGAACNCTGGTCTTGATTTAATTTTGGTAAGTGATATTTATCCAGAAAATTATTCATTTCCTTTAAGTTTTTCAATTTTGTGGTGTACAGGTTTTTGGAATATGACCTGATGATTCTCTGAAGTTGTTCCATGTCTGTTGTTATGTCTGTCTTTTCATTTCTGATTTTGCTAATTTGGATATTCTCTCTCTACCTTTTGGTTAGTTTGGATAAAGTTTGTCTATTTTGTTGATTTTCTTGAAGAACCAACTCTTTGTCTCATTGATTATTTGTATTGTTTTCTTAGCTTCTATTTTGTTGATTTCAGCTCTCAATTTAATTATTTCCTGCCATCTAGTCCTCCTGGGTAAATTGGCTTCTTTTTGTTCTAGAGTTTTCAGGTGTTCTGTTAACTCACTAGTGAGGAATTTTTCAAGTTTCTTTTTTTTTTCTTTTTTCCTTTTTTTGTTTTTTGTTTTTGTTTCTTTGTTTTTTGAGACAAGGTTTCAGTGTAGCTTTGGAGCCTGTCCTGGAACTAGTTCTTGTTGACCAGGTTGGCCTCGAACTCACAGAGATCCTCCTGTCTCTGCCTCCTGAGTGCTGGGATTAAAGGTGAGCGCCACCACCATCTGGCTTTCCAACTTCTTTATGTAGGCATTTAGTACTATGAATTTTCCTCTTAACACTGCTTTCATTGTGCCCCATAAATTTGGGCAAGTTGTGTGGTCATTTTCATTGCATTTTAGGAAGTCTTTGCTTTCTTCCACTATTTCTTCCTTGATCCATTGATGATACAAGTGAGCATTGTTTAATTTCCATGAGTTTGTGGGCTTTCTGAAATTAGTGTTGCTGTTGAATTCTAATTTTAAGCCATGGTGATCTGATAGGATACATGGGATTATTCCAATTTTTTTTTGTATCTGTGGAGGTTTGTTTTGTTACCTAGTATGTGGTCAATTTTTGAGAAGGTTCCATGAGGTGCTGAGAAGNAAAGTCTCCCACTATTAGTGTGTGGGGTTTAATGTGTGATTTAAGCTTTAGTAGGGGTTCTTTTATATATGAGGGTGCCCTTTTATTTGGGGCATAGATGTTCAGTATTGAAATTTCCTCCTGGTGGATTTTTCCTGTGACTAATACAGAATGTCCTTCTTTGTCTCTTTTGATTGATTTTAGTTTGAAGTCTGTTTTGTTAGATATTAGGATAGCTATATCAGCTTGTTTCTTACATCCATTTGATTGGAAAAAATTTCCCCAACCCTTTACTCTGGGGCAATGCCTGTCTTTGAGGTTGAGATGTGTTTCTTATATGCAGCAGAAGAATGGATTCTGTTTTCATATCCAATCTGTTACCCTGTGTCTTTTTATAGGTGAGTTGAGTCCATTTATATTAAGGGATATTAATGACCAGTGATTGCTAGTTCTTGTTATTTTAGTTTGTGCTGTTGGGATGTTATTGTATGTGCTTTTCCCTTCTTTGGGATTTGTTGCTGTGAGTTCATATATTTTCTGTGTTTTTGTGGATGAAGCTAATTTCCTTGGGTTGGAGTTTTCCTTCTACTGCTTGTGTAGTGCCGGGTTTGTGGCTAGGTATTGGTTAAATCTGGTTCTGTCATTGAATATCTTATTTTGTCGTCTATGCTGATTGAAAGTTTTGCTGAGAGTAATCTGAGCTGGCATCCATGGTCACTAGTTTTTGTTGGTATTGTGTTGCTTTTTGTGGTGTTGAGTGTGTTCTTACCTTGTCTAGCCATCTTTTCCTCTGATTGGTATAGTTTGGGCTGTGTCTCTGGTGATCAGTCTTCCAGGTACCAGTGGATCCAAGGCTTACTTGGATTGCTCCTCATGGTGAAGTCAGAGCAACAGTTCCAGTCACTCCAGAGGTCACTCGGTGTTGCTGGAGATCACCTCAGCACTCCCAGGGGTCACTCTGCAATCTTGGGGGTCATTCAGCCTTGCTCCCATGGAGGTTGCTTGCTTGGGCCTGCTCCTTCAGCAGTGGCTCTCTTGTACCTGTGCCTGTGGAGGTCATTACCTTGGGCCTGCTCTGGTCAAGGTTGCTGGCTCAGGCCTGTTTCCACAGATGTCCCTGGCTTGGGTCTGCTCCCATGGAGGTCCCTGGTTTGGGCCCAGTCCCACAGAGGTCTCTAGCTTGGGCCTGCTCCCTCTGAGGTCCCTACCTCATGCCTGGTCTGCAAAGGTCTCTGGCTCAGGCCTGCTCCTTCAGTGGTTGCTCCCTTGCACCTGCTCCTGTGGAGGTTGCTGCCTCAGACCTGCTGTGGCTGAAGTTGCTGCCTCAAACCTGTTCTGGCTGAGGTCGCTGACTCAGGCTTTTCCCACAGACGTCTCTGGCTCAGGTCTGCTCCCTTGGAGGTCCTGATACCAGTCCTTTAACATCCACACATATGTGTGCACAACTGTGCATACACACATGCTTGCATCAAAAATAAAAATAAAATTTAGAAATTCCAATAAAGAAACTTCTTTTTCAGCTGGGGTGTGGTAGAGAGCATTGCTTCTCTGTAGAATTACTGCCTCTGAAGAGAAAGCAAACAAAGGGCTCAGCCAAGAGCCTTTGAAATACAAAACTGCCAACCCAGGGTCAGACCTCCTCTCTGGCCACAATTATCTTCTTAACATGGATCCACAATGTCCCTTGGGACCTGGGTCTTCCCCTTCCTCATATCCCTGCTATCCTCTGGGCCTAAGAACCCAAACATCTAGTCAAGAGATGAGGGAAGAAA
Organism: Bramus lutescens; assembly: GCA_001685075.1. Taxonomy (NCBI): domain Eukaryota; kingdom Metazoa; phylum Chordata; class Mammalia; order Rodentia; family Cricetidae; genus Bramus; species Bramus lutescens. The sequence continues at coordinate 573,335 of LOEQ01003025.1, read as the reverse complement.
GTACAAGAAGGACTTTCAAGGAAGCTGCCAGTGATCTAGTCATATACACAGACCGTTCCATTGACCAGGAGTCAGCCCATGGATGCCAGTCAATAACACTGTGCTAGATGTCCAGGAGACAAGGCAATGTTCAATAACCAATAGGCAGACTTTACCACACTAAGTTCAGCCATCAATGAGCACTGTCAGTACACGGAAGAAGGTGGCACTCTGCATGCCTGAACGTGTGTATACTTGTATAGAAGGGTGTGAACACAGGTGTGTGTGTGCGTGTGTGTGCATGTGTCTATGTGTGTGAGTGCATGTGTCTAATGAGTGTGTGCATGTGTCTGTGTGTGTGTGTGTGTGTGTGTGTGTGTCTTGGTATTATTGACCCTTTATTTAATCTGGGTTTCTTTCTTCTATCCTCATATATTATTTCAGATGTCTTAGTTCTGTGTCTGGTTTATGATTTAACAGTTATTACCAATATTCCATCCGATGTGCCAGTCAACTCTGAAAACACCTGTTGGTCACCCAGTGATGTGCTCTCTCTGCCACTATTTCAGAGAACTTATGGGTGAGCCCCTTTCTGTGAAGTCTGACAAAGAAGAATGAAAGAAATTAGGTACAACGTTGTCTAAAGTGACTTGGGATAGGAGAGCATGTGGATAAGAAACTGATGTGAAAACTGAGCCCAGACTGAACACCATAGGGACATTCACCTTCCTAGAAACCCCAGAAACATGCCTGAGGGTTTAGCCTTAAAAGTACCCTTATATAGAGAGGTCAAAAAAAAATCAATTCAGAGTCTGTTGGGACATTGAAGGGAAAAGAAAGCCTTTGCCTCCACTCTCAGTAGAAGAGACAGCAGTAAAATGGGTTATGGATGTGTAGGGCTATTGGTAGAAACAGATTTAAAGAAAAAAATTTGATTCATCAGCTTTGATCTGAAATCTTTATTATGGCAAATGGTGGTTATTAGATAAAAATGCTGTGCACATCCTCCGTTCAGTCACAATGGCACTTTCAACCTATTTCAGCTGGTTACACACTCATGGATTAAAAGCCTTTTAATAATATCTACTAAAAAAATTCTCTCTCAGGGAAAGGTGGTAGCAAAACTCACTGTATGGCCATTATCTGAAGCCTGGACCAGAAAGATAATGGCTCCAACTTTATAAGGCAGGTGGGAGTGATCAATTATGTCCCCGACAACTGGCAGCACAGCTCTCTCCCGTGATCAGCAGGAGTGCTGGTGTTAACCTGGATTTCAGGGAGAGCAGACATATGCTTTGCCCACTGCTCTGTCCAGGAGCACTTTTGTCTCTTGTGACAACAAGCATGGTCTCCTAGGAGCCTTGTGAGGTGTCTTCATGGAAACCAGGGAGTGAGAGAAGAGAGGCAAGGTGTTCTTCTCTGGCTCATGGGCAGGCCAGAGGTCAGAGCACCTGCTGCTAGATGAGTCAAGAGCCACACCCAGCATGCGCATATGAACTTTGCTGTGGTCTCTAGTCAATGCTCATATTCTCTTTCTGTCATTCATTTCCGACCAGAATCAGAAGACACCCAGCTCCATCTAGAGTGGTATATAAGAAGCAGGCCAGGCATGGAGTAGAGGACTAGACTCAGTAGCATCAAATAATATGTGCACACATGTACACACATGCATTCACATGTATACACACATTCATGACACACTAATTCACATGCATATGCAAATGAACATGCACACACATGTGTGTATACACATGAAACAGTCATAACTTTATAAAAACACACATACAAACACATATACATGTGTGTGCATCTAGTTACACATGTGAAGTATTTGCATATTATGCATATATATTAGCTTGTGTGGCAATCTTTTTCATTCCAATGATTTCTTTCAGTACTCTCCCTAGAGAGAGTGCCCATCCCCAAAGCATTTCTTTTTAAAACATGTGGTTAGATGTAGGGAGGTAGCTAGGTCAATAAAGTATCTGCCTCACATATTTGTCTGCTTCCCCATTGCTGCGATAAAAAACACTCTAGCTGAAAACAACTTGGGGAAGAAAGTATTTACTTGGCTTACATTCCCAGGTCACAGTCGAGCTTTGAAGGCATCCAGAGAGGATCTCAAGGTGAGAACCACAGAGGGATGCTGCTATCTGGCTTTCTCACTGGTCCATGCTTAGTCATCTTACTCATAAAGCCTAGACCACTGGACTAGGAACGGTGACACCCACGCTAGACCCACCCTCGTCAATCATCAATCAAGACAGTCTCTCACAGACTTGGCCGCAAGCCAATCTGACAGAGGCAGTTCTTCAATTGAGATTCCCTCTTCTCAGGTGACTCTAGGTTGTGACAAGTTGTCAGTCGAAACTAACCAGGACATCTCATAAATATGAAGACCTGGGTTTGATTCCCAGAACCCACTCAAAATATGAGTGGTATAGGCTTCTAATAGCAGCTAGGGAAACCGAGACAGGATGCCTGGGACTTGCTGTCCACTCCATCTGGCTTAATTGATCATTTCCAGGCCAATGAGAGATCCTGACCCAAAAACACAGGGTAGACTGTGTATAAGTCTACTCTAAGAGACATAGAGTGTTCGATGCCTCTACCCACATGTAGACATGCATATACACACTCGCACACACATATGCATCTATATACACCCACATTAGATAAATAAATGATAGATAGATACTAGATAAGTAGATTAGACAGACAGACAGACAACAGACAGATAGATGGTACTACAGAACAATATGGAGGTCCCCCTTCCCTAGCAGAACATAACTTGTTTTACAAGGGGACTCACTTCTCCACAGGACACATGCATCATATTCCAGCAGAGAGGTGGAAACAGATGATTTTGATTTCTTTGTGCCTTCACGGGTCAGAACTGCATATCACAAGATGAAAACATGCTCCCATAACAAAGTGTTAGTTTCATCATGGCAGAAATTAAAAGTGCATCACCTTAGTTAGCAGAGAGGGAGCCATAACCAGTGACTACATTTGACCTAAACTTCAGTGAGCACTGAAGTAGAAACTGTGGGTCCCAGGAGACCTGAGCTCAGCTCAAGGATCCAGGAGAGAGGAAAGTTCCTCTCCCCGCACTAGTGAGACTTTTCTTATAACTTTAAGCAACATTCTGTCCTCTCTGCAACCAGTGAGGTCATTACAATAGGGTGGGTTCCTGGAGTATTGATCCAGCCAAAGCTAATCAGTGTAGATGCGGATTGTAGGATGGCCATCTGCCTGCTGATGTACAGACCAGCCCAAAGGGGAGCTCCCTTCCTTCCCAGTGTCCTCTAGACCCTAGGTCCAACATCAGCTTCACTCTGTTGGTGTGGGAGTCAACATGACTTCTTTCAGCCACTGCCCAGTTCCAGTTATATTAACATAAGGGAACTTCAGCTATATTTTAACCTACATAAGTGTCTAGCAGCCTGTGTCACATGACTTCTCCTGGGTAGACCTGAACAGTGTGCATTCACCCCAGATATGCCACCAACAACAAACAGTTTCAAACATGTCCACTTATGGCTGCTCACATGAGTATGAGCAGTTCAGACAACTACATCAGTCAAAAGCATCCCAGCACTAGGGAGGCAGAGGCAGGCAGATCTCTGAGTTCAAGGCCAGCCTGGTCTACAGAGTAAGTTCCAGGACAGGCTCAAAAGCTACAGAGAAACCGTGTCTCGAAAAATAAACCAACAAAAGCTACATCCTGAAGCTAGCAGCCTAACTTGCAGGCAGCTCCACCCAAGAACCCCCTTCACCATGGCTGCCCCTCACCCACCAGGGCAATCATTCCCTGCTTATAACTTTGGAGAGGGGCCCGTGAGTCTGAGCCTTCTGAGCATCCTAAACCTTGAATGTTTCCTAAGCTTCTTGAACCTTCTGAGCTCCCTCCCTCTCTCCAGCAGTGAATGCTTCAATTCAGATGGAATCCTAACACAACCCATGAATAAATAAATGATAGGGGAGAGGGTATTGTTAGGTATGGCCTTTGTTTCCACAACAGCACATGCTAAGGCCTAAGGCACTCTGGGTGAAGCAGCCAGGGTTTTTGTCCAGCTCCCCCACCTTGAAGGAGGAGATGCAAGAAGCCCAGAGAGGAGTAAGCTAAGCTTGCACACGAGAGCAGGGAACCACGCCATAAGTCATGGCTGTTAACTTGGTGTTTGTGGAACTTCTAACAGTGAGAGTAGGTGTTTCTCTGATTCTTTTGTTTGCTCTTAAGACTCCCTATTGGGTTGCCTTATCCAGCCTCAACAGAAGGGCTTTTTGCCTTGTCTTATTGTATATTGTTTTGCAAATGTTTGACTGTCATCTCTTGGGAGGCCTGTTCTTTTCTAAAGAGGAAAGAGACAGGAGGTGGATCTGGGGGACAGGAGAGATGGGAAGAGTGGAGGAAAAGGAACTGTGGTCTGGGATACCTTGTATGAGAAAAGAATCTATTTTCAATTTTAAAAAGTTTAGAAAGAAAGAAGGAGGGACAAAGGGAGGGGGAGAGAAAGCTGCAGTTTATTTGAGCCCTACATCTCCTAGATCCACCCCTTCCCCAGGGTTACTTCAACATTTGCTCAAAATTGCAAACCATGAACAAGGAGGGTCCAGAGAGCCGCTAACCAAAATGAGGACACACGGAGTAAAGAAGATGCCCCAGTGGCAAAGGCAGTCCAGAGTGAGCTGGGCTCAGCTCCAAGCCTCTGGCTGCTACCTCCTCCCATCTCAGCAACGTGGACTCACCTTCACAAGCAGAAGTCCACCAGGTCTGCCCCTTGAAGCGGCTCTAGAAGCGTCCATCCGAGAGGCCACTGACAGACTGACTAGAACAACAGCTATCTCTCCTCTGTGCTGGCAGGACATGAAGCTTTGGAGAAGGGAAGAGAGAGAGGCTCACCTGACTGGGAATAGTCATCAGAACTCTGCATACACTGAATCCTCAGGAGGTGACAAGCAGCAAGAAGGGATGGAAGGAGAGCCTCAGTGAGCAGCGCTGTGGCTTGGCACATTTACCTTTTGTCTAGCATGGTGACAGAGGGATAGTAATGTATGAGCAGTGCCACCATCCCAGGAGGAGCTGCAGCAGTGGCTCCAGCTGCAGACATCCCACAAAGATTGGCAGCTGCTCATCACATCAAGGCTAACACCTACAAGAGGATAGGGTCTTGTCAACATGTGGGCCCTGAGAAATATAACCCGGAAAGCAGAAAGCTATGAAAGTCCCTACATGGGGCATCTCAGGTCGGGTACCTCCCCTTTTGTGTGGCCATTTCACACCCCTTCCCCGCCTCGACTTTGGCTAAGTTGACGAGCGTCAAGGGATCCAGCATGAGTGCCCTAAAGTGTCATGTCTGGGGGATGTCACAACAGATGCCCATTCTCTCAGCATTCTGGAGGGCGCATATCTAAAATCAATAGTCAGTAGGGCTGTGCCCGCTCTGATAGCACCCTGCCCCTCACCTTACTACCGCTGGTTACCTCCATCCTTGTGGTCCTTTGGATTGCAGACACATCCTCCACAGGACCTCAGAAGTCATCAACAATGGAATAGGAACCAAGTCCGCTCCAGATGGGCTCAGCCTTGTTCAGTCACCATGGTTAAGATGCTACTTCCAAATAATGTCACACATAGACACTTAATAGCAAGGTTTCAACTCATCATACTGAAAGGAGACAACAGGGTTGACCAACTCCTGCCTCAGCACCAAGCCAGGAACAGCGTCGGAGTCTCTCCAGACTGACTTCAGTTGAACTGCTATTAACAGTGCTAATTAATTTCTTCATTGGTGTAACAAAATGCCTGACAGACGCAACCTAAGGACAGAGAGGCTGACTAAGGGTCATGGTTTACAAGGTACGGGGGAACAAACGGTAGCGCAAGCCTTTGGCAGCCATGCATAGCAGTCCCAGGAGATAGAGAACCAGGCGAGAGTCAGGGCCGGACTATAACCCTCGCACTCTGATCCTGGGGCTCTATGTCTGCTAGCCAGTCACCACGTCCAAAATGTCCCACAATCCCTCTGCAAAATGGTGCCAGCAACTCAGGTCTAAGCGTTTCAACGTATGTGCCTTTTAAACGAGAATTTCTGGGAAGAAGCTGTCTGTGAAGACTGGCAGGATGGTTAGAACTGCAGTCATGAGGCTAATCATGTGATCTCAGACTAGTTTTAGCCCCCAGAGCTTTTTCCCTCCTCTGTGTCAGAACTAACGTCCTATATCATAGATTAAAAACCTTTTAAAACCTATTAACTCAGCAGACCCCTAGTTACCACGAACCCAAAAGCTAAGAATGTCACATCTTGGGCCTATAGGGAAGCTTCCCCCATCTTGCTGGAATCGCCCCTCTGATATACCCACCAATATATTTTAAACTTGTCTTGATTTATGACTTTCTTTGTTCAGTAAAACTATAAAAACTGCATGAGACAGCTGTCGCATTAGAACATAGAATCTGGGGTAACCTAAATCTGTATTCCTGGGTCTATGTTCATTCAAAATGGCTCCAGAATAAATTATCTCTAGTCCTTTAACATGAGAGCTGTATTTTTGTTTACAGCCTCTAGGGGGCATTCCACATTCAACCCCGAACAGAAGAGGAAGACAACAGAGGAAGGAGCCGGAGGGGGAGGCCTGCCTCTGCTGTCTTTGTTTCCTGAAAGCATTGTGGCCACAAGGTCCCATTGACTTACATATGTCTTTGCCTCTATTGTATTTAATAATAAGATGCGATGAAGCAATTATCTTTATTATGGAGAAGTGTGGAAGGAGAGAGGGCAGGGAGGAAGGAGAGGAGGGAGAAATCTCAGAGAAGGTAAACCCAGTTATCAAAAATGAGGTAGCCCTGTGGTTGCCCCAAGTTCACACTCACCCTTGATTTTGGAGACCCACCCATTCTGTGCCCCCACCCTGGACTAGAGACAAAGAGTCTGAAGGGCAGACCTTGGAGGCCAGACTCCTAGACCGGTGAGAAGGTAATAAACCAGGAGTAGCAATCAACCGCTAATGGGAACGCCGATAGCCTCTCTGACACCCTGTCGAACAAGAACACAGAGAGAAAGACTAGAATTCTCTCCCTGTGAAATCTGGAAAGCCAGGAGCCATACTCTGTATCACAGCCCCTACCACCCCGAGTCTTCACACAAATACAGAAATGCCCAGCATCGCAGGGGATGGTCCACACCAAAGCTCAGAGCCCTCTCTGCTGAGCATTGCACTGGGTGGGGGTGGGGAGGCAGGTGTCAAGGGGACTGAAGGCATTTCTGAAATGATCAGATTGTCCCTCTGCATCCCATGGGGCTTATTTAGACATTTAAAAAGGAAATAATGGGACATTTTCCACCCACTAAGTGGCTAATGGTCCTGCTAATCACCAGGTCTCCTTGGAAGCATTTTGTCAATAGCTGGTGTGAGCAGCCCAGACTGGACCTGGGGCTCCCAAAGCCAGACTTCTGCAGACATTTTCTATAACTCAGTGTTAGGGGCCAGGTGCTCCCCTAGTCTGCCTTCCGAGACTCAACGCCAGCAGACACGTCATTGCCAGCCACCAAACGTGACGCATTTCCACTGTCACCACTCTTTGTCAAGTCCCCACCATCACAGCTCCCCCTTCTCATCCTCACTCAGAGGCAAACTCCATCCCCCGCCCCCAAGAAATCTCTTGTGTGAGGTCTGTTGCGTGGTGTGAGGCTTTCGGCATTCCTCAGCCCCCATCCACCAAGGTGTGTTGCGGGAGCTCCTTCCGCTCCTTCAGCCAATAGCCGCTGAGATACCAGCCCATTGGGGCGTGGTCTCTCTCTCTTTAAAACAGCAGTAACTGCCCTCTGCTCGCTCTCTGGCTTCCGGCTCCGCTTCCGGCGACT
>LOEQ01003025.1:535236-545831 GCA_001685075.1 Bramus lutescens | reverse complement strand
TATTTCGGGGTATAAGCTAGCCGAGCGGGAGCCGGGCGGGACGAAAAGCAGGCCTGCGCTCCCCTTTCACTACATGTATACATATATATGAGTGTATGTATATGAGTGTTTATATATATATACATATGAGTGTATGTGTATGAGTGTATATATACATATATATGAGTGTATGTATATGAGTGTATATATACATACATTTATGAGTGTATGTATATGTGTATATATACATAGATATGAATGTATGTATATGAGTGTGTATACATATACATATATACATATACATATATGTGTATATATACATATATGTGTATGTGTGTATGTGTGTGTATATATATATATATTACGTGAGCCTTGAACTTGAGGTCCTTCTGTCTTTGCTTCCTAAGTAGCTGGGATGACAGGCTTGAGCCACCCAGCCTGGATGGATCATTTCTTCATTTACTTAATTCTTGCTCATCTTTCTAATTTTAACATTATATGTGTATGATGTATGAAATATATATGTTCTCATGTGTGTGAATACATGCATCAGTATGCAAGTACCCACAAGGCCAGAAGTCAATATCAGTTGTCTTCTTCTGTCACTCACAGCCTTGTTTGTTGAGGCAGGCCTCTCACAGAACCTGGAGCTCACCGAGGCAGCTGAACTCAGTTCCCCATGCGTGTGACGGGCATTAAACCAACTGAGTGAGCTCCTCAGCTCTAATTCCTGCTCCATAGCTTTGACATTCCTTTAACCTCACAATTGTGTGTGTCTGTGTAATGCCTAGACTATTTAACCTGGTGTCATGGCTATTTTTGGCTGCCAACTTGGCTACATCTGGAACTATCTGAAACCCAAGCAGCTGGGTACACCTGTGAGGGATTTTTTCTTAATTATATCATTTAAAGTGTGAAGACCCACTTGGAATTCATACCTTTAAGGTGGGAAGATACACCCTTAATTCAGATCTTTTGGGGTGGGAAGATCCACCTTTAGTCTGGGTCACACCATCTGCTGGCAGCCTATATAAAAGATGTGGGAACACCCAAGTCATTGTGGGTGACGCCATTCTCTGGGCTGAGGTCCTTCCAGACTATACAAGTGGGAAAGGCAAGCTGAGTACTAAGCATGCATGCATTCACGTCTCTCCGCTATTGATTGTGGATGTGACAGCTGCTCCAGGTTCCTGCCTCGACATCTCCATGATGACAGGACGGTGAGCTAAAAATCAACCCTTTTCTCCCCTACATTGATTTTTGTCAGGGAGTCTTATCACAGCAGCAAAAGTGAGACTCTGATGACTACATTGGGATTCACATAGATGTGATGGAGACCCACAGGAGGCTGTGATGGGAAAGAAAAGTTTGTATGTAGGGATGTACCACAAAGAGAAGCAACCCCAGCCTGTGCTCTATATCTCTATGGGCCTTGTTACTGCCTTCTGAGAGTCAGTTTCCACTGGAGGAAGCCACATTAAAACAACAGATGATTTCTAAGTGGGAAATACAAAGTACCATGGGCTCTGTCAGTCAGCCAAGGGAAATTGAGGACGTGAAAGAGAAACATCAGATCAAAAGCAAGTTAAGCCACCACAAGGACCATGGGTCCTCTGCATCCAGAGTCCAAATCCATGTACTGAGCCAGCCACAGATTAGACATAGTCAGAGAGAAGTTATCTGTACAAAGCACATAGATTTTTCTCACCAAACAAGACAGCCCAGCAATCTTTGAGAGTGCATAAACATTCTATCATGTAGAGTGTGTAATGAAGAAGCGATCACAAACATGCAGGAGGGTGTGTATATATTCTATGAAAATCCTCCTGGGATCTCGTCCATCTCTTCAGAGACACTGCAACCACACACATCCCAAAGAGACTGAGCTGCAAATGTAATATTGTCAAATGGGAAGAAAATCACCAAGCCTACACTTCTGAAAGAGCGTCCACCTGTGTGTTTACACAGCACTTTGGTATGATATCCGAAAACTAGCCTTTCTTGAGTTCCTGGGTCTAAGGATAGGTCAGTCTTCAACAGGAAATGACCAAGTTGTATCTCATAACCCACCAAGACCCACAGTGAAAGCCCAAGATAGATTAGAGGCCTTTCCTAAGACAGGAAGCCTGCTCGGTGCTGTGAGCTGATGCCATGATTGCTGCTTTGGACTGGTGGACTGGGAAGATGACTTCCCCTAAGGAAGTCATTATTTTCCATCTAGAAAGTGGTAGTTTCCTGTCTGCTGGAGCCACGGAGGCATCTATAAATGCCAGAGACCACGTAGGATATCCCTGTACTCCTGTTTTCCTTCTAGAAATATCTAAGAAGCAAAGCAAGAATGCTGCATCACCTGTCATAGTTGTATAAAACCAGCAAGAAATGAGCAGGCATTAAAGATTTCGACACCAAAAGAATCCACCAAACAGTATTTGTGTTTGCCCTCAGGCATTTAAAAAAATCTAAACAGAAAGCTCCTTCCTTTGACCATCTCATTTCATGCTTTCTTCCTTTTCATTTTAGGGGAGATTTTTCCAAACTGGGTACAGCTACTCTGAGGTCTTAGCAGCACACTGGTCTGTGACTCACCCCTCCTAGAAAGCTGTTGGTGGGAAGCAATTGCCCCAAATGGACCTGTGTACCCAGGAGAGCACTGGGGTTCATTTGCCGCCAGCATCTTCGAAGCAAGAACACAAGTCCAAGTCTCCACAAGCCAGCGTCTGTACTCAGTTTCCTAACTGGTGTCTTCAAGGCCCAATAAAAAGATCAGAGGTGGCATGAGGCATTGCTAAGGCATTACCAGGAGACATCCTCATCCATCCTGAAGGAAATGGGGGCAGTTTCGGGATTCTCATGGTCCTCAGGCAACAAATAGCTCACTTGGAAGAGCTGTAGACTACAAGAAAGATCCCTACCAACACAGAAAGACCAACACATCTTTTAAGTCCCAGGTTTTTAGATTTGGAGTTTTGTGTTGTTTTGTTAGATAAAGGTTTAGGGGCTGGGGAGATGGCCTAGCAGTTAAGAGCACTTTCATCCTTGTTGAGGACATGGGCTCAGTTCCCAGCATCTACTTTGGGTGGCTCTCAACTGTTTGTGACGCCAGCTCCAGGGGATCTGAAGGCCTCATCTGGCCTCCACAGGTACTGTGCTCATATGCACAATCCAAACATACTTTCAAAACTAAAGTATTTTAAGTAAAGCCTTTCTAGAGAACATTTTCTTTTCATGTCCATGCAGTGCTTTATCAAGCCTGTTAAACTCTCTGAAAAAAAAACCACAGTTCTATAAATATAACCCATGACATGAGTACCAGAACTCAATAGAGAGCACACGACCAAAATAATACAACAATTGAAGAATGTTCAAATGTTTATTTCCATGTTAAAAATGGTGAGTTACCCTGTGGTTAGATTATACCTTTATGCTGAAAAATGAAGTCACTTTATTTCTGAAATATTTCCAATAAAGGGGGGAGGAAAAAATTCAGAAAGTAATGAAGAGTAATATCAAAATGTTCTGGAAGATTCCATCAACAATCCCAGCATGAGCCACAGTCTCCTTTCCAGGTCAGAGTTCCTAACTGGGTGTATTTGTCAATGTCAGGCCCCAATGCTCGTCCCATCATCCATTTAAATATTGTTGAGCTTGATGTCTGTACACTTAAAGGCTAAAGTTTCACATGCTTTTATTTTTAAATGTATTTATTCCAATACACCATTCATAGTTTCATTATATTGCCTATATTACATACAAAAATATCTGTCTCTATCTCAGCAAAACTTTGCCCCACCATCCACCCTCTATGTGACAGATGAGATGTATTACATTATACAAATATGGTTTTTATGGAGGAGAAAGGTGCAATTCATAAACCATCTATGGCGTCATTTACAGAGACCTGGATGGAGAAATGTGACTCTCTTTAGATGACCAGAGTAGAACATCCAATGGGCTGAAGATAGGATTTGGAAATACTGCCTGTGGTCGCTGTAGGGGACCAGGGGACTCCTCATTGATAGACACAGCTTCACTGTGGTGTCAACCCTCTCTTTTTAACTCTTTCTCTTTTCTCTCTCTCTCTTTCTGTATGTGTATGCACATGCACGTGTGTGTATGTGCATGTGCGTGTGTGTGTGTACATGCATGAACACATGGAACATGTGTATAGAGCCTCAGATGATACTCCTCAAGCATCATCCACCTTCATGTTGAGACAGGGTCTCTGACTGTGATCTGGAACTTGCCTATTAGGCAAGGCTGGCAGAAAAGGAAGCCTCAGGTGTCTGTCCCCACCTCTCTCATGCTGGGATTATAAGCATTCATTACCATACCTGGATTTTTATGTGGGTTCTGGGGGGTCGAATTCCAGTCCTTAGGCTTAGGCAGCAAATTTTACAGACTGAATTCTTTCTTTCTCTCTCTCCAGCCCCAAAAAGAGTGAGACAGAAAAATGTTGATCAGAATACCCAAAGGGGACTTCCTAAGCTTTAAATGAGTTACAAATTACTTCCATCCATAGGTGTGGTCAAGGGGCAAATTAAAATCAATGCATGTCTTTGTTGTATTCATGCCTATAAATAGAAACATTATGCCTAGACAGCTAAGAATTGCCACAGTCTGGGGCTGTACCCTGACATGCATGCCAGACAGAGTTTTCTAACATTAGTTAGATACTGCTTTCTAGCCAAAGCTCCCACTGTATTTACGAGTCTCTCAAACCCTGTACGCCTGCCATTCAGCTCCAGCTCTTTGGTGTGACACCTGCCTCTTGAGTCCCTATGCCTTGATGCCAAAAGTACCATGTGCGGATCTTGAAGACGGTAACACCATTGTCTGAATGTCCTGGGTCACGCTACCTTTGTCTGTCCCGTGTCTCAACCTCTCTCTGTGTGGCCAGAGAACTTAGAGCCTGTTGCTCTCTTCTGACTCCCTCAGGATGAATCTGAGCACAAACCTCATTCTTGTGGCAGAGCAAAGGACTTGATAAAGTATATCTGGCTAGGTTAAATAATCATAAATATAAATGAAATAAATATATCAAGAGTTATAATTTAGAAATCTCAGCCTTGAAAACTGAAGTCCAGGCCAATTTATGGCCCTGGGAAACTGGATTTTAAGGCTTGATGGCTTATGCTATCTCCCTGATTCTAGTTCAGGTTTTTTAGGGGCTAGCACAAACATCATAGCTGACTTGGTAGAAAATCAGGTGAGATAACCACAGTATATGAGCTGCAGGAGATCTTTAGAGCATAAGATGCTGCCAGGACACTGTGATGCTGAATCCTGCCCAAGCCAAATCTGAGAATGACTGACAGGCTCTTTTGATTTCCACCAAGTGACTGAGTCTGTGACTCCTTGGTATCCACACACACAGAGATGTGGACACATGTGTTCACGTTGGGTCTGTATGTATGTAACTGTGTGTCACATGTTAAAAGGGTCGTCTCCCTCAGAACCTGCCACTTGGCTTTGATTTGAAGTGCTGGTGTCCTAACACAAAGACACACTGAAATGTGCACTGAGGCCAATTCACTAAGTGTCTAAAAGGCCTATGGAGGCATATTCAGAACCATGGTCAGTTCCTCCCCGCCCAGTCTGTCAATCACAGGAAGTCCTTTTGCTGCCCGTGCTAATTTCCTGATAAGCTACAGGCAAGCCCAAGGCTCCAGCTAATCAATAGCAGGCAGCCTTCTTTGTCTGTCCCTGCTTCCAGGTAGCTACCTCACTATTGGTTCCCATTATTTCTGTGATGGGAGATAGGATCGAATGGCTCATACAAAGAGCTGCACTTATCTGGAACTCCGCTGCCCTGCCCAAGTGATTTGGGGCTACCCACCCCCGCTCCAACCTTTCTAGAAGCAGGCACCTAACTAGAGAGCTCTAAGCAGCTGCAGATGTGAACCAAGCTTGCGCAATACCTTCATCTCCTGGCTTTATTCTCTAGGTCAAAGGTTTCGGGGACCCCAGCAGTTTCGGTCTTAGAAGCCATTCTAAACACAGAAGCAAGCGGGTATAGTTCTGGAGGCTGAAACACGTGGCCTACATGCCCAAGCCTGTTTGTCAACACACTGCAATGCGGGGAGTGGGAGAGGCAGGGAGAAGGTCTTAGCTGTCCAGTCATGGCTACGGGAGGGAAGGCTGCCATATTTCCAGCCTGCACATATACAAAATGAGAAGCAGAGGGATGAAAACATCTCCTCTGAGAGGCTCAGATATCAGCCCTTTGACATCAGTGGCCTCCTGCATGTGCTTCCTGCTTGGGGCCTTTGAAAATCCCATTGTTGAGAGCTGACCATGACGCAGTGAGTTCACAATGAGGCATATTAGTCAAATGTCTGATTTTCTAGTTATGTCATTGTGATAAACAAAAATGTCACATTTGCCAAGCCAAAATCTCTGCCTTTCTTGAGACTTCATGATGCTTATAAATAGTACTTTTATTGAAAATTACGTAAAAATCTTTTTTCTCTTGCAACTTTGATTTAATAACATAGTTTGTAATAGCTGATTCTTGGGCTCTGGGACATTCATGTCTAGTTATGGATTTGGAAAAACCATTGCTTTCTCTACCAAAAGATGCCTGAGATGGTTTCTTCTCTGCCAAAGTGACAAATGGGGGTGGTTTTTCTTTCAGTCATTGTATGAATGACTTCTATATATTGCTAACTTGAAACATTGATTTGTTTGTTCTGTTTTAATCTGCAAAGTAGAGAGTTGAATATGAAGCTGTTTATTCATGTCTATGTTATGTAGATCAATCCTGCTTTTTAAAAGATTTGTGGTTTTTTTCAAGTTATGTGTATGTGTATCTGTGTGTGTACACATGAGTGCAGTACCCACAGAGGCCAGAAGAGGGCATCAGATCCCATGGAGCTGGAGTTAGAAAAGGTTGTGGGCCACCACGTGGGTGCTGTGATCTGAACTCCAGGTCCTGTACAAGAGCAGCAAGTGCTCATAACCACCAAGCCATCTCTCCAGCCCTTTAATCCTGCCTTTTATTTTAGTTTGAATAATACACTGTGTTGAGCACAAAGGAGTTATATCCATACTGTGATGTTGGAGTCTCTCTGCCCTCAGACCTGCACCCCCAGGAGATCTACAAATAACTAACAAGCCGACAAGGAAAACAGATGTTTGTGACATAACTTTCTCCAAATTTGTTGAACTTCATATGGAAAAAGGAAACAAAAAATTCTCTCTTCTGTGTCTTCAGTGAGACCTCTGCCACTGAGATACATAAGAATGTCCAATGGCAAGAAGAAGGACACACAGCATGAGGACATGTCACTTAAACACTGTCCCCAGCAACAAAGTCTTTTTAAAAAATGACATCCTGTGTGAAGACCAAGAAATGACAGGACATAATGAGCCCCACAGAATAAAACTCACAGGTAGAACATCAGACATAATTCTCCTTTATGTGTTTCTGAAACAACCCCTCCCCCTCAAAAAATGTAAGGTCAAAAGAACAGGTACAAGTCCAAATGTATATAAAAATAATGAGCCTCACTCCCGACAACTAAGGAAGCTACATTCAGTCATCTTCCACCATGGAGATCCGAACTTAGGCCACGCTCAATGAGTGTCCACTGTGCTTTAAAGGGCTAGGAATAGAAAAACCACCATCCGGAACATTCCTAATTACACACGGCCATTGGTCATGAGGTGACTCACAGTGTCTGTGGGGTTGTGCCTACTGCTGAGCTGCTGCCTCTGAGTGACACCCATCCCTGGGAGCCACCGTTTAGTAGACATTGCCCAGCTGGAGCCCTGGTTCTCTTAGACTGCTGGTACCCATGCCCTCCAGACCCCCCACCCTGACACTTTATGGAGTCACCCCCTATTGCTGATCAGACCCACTGCTCCACCGTCCAGAAAACAGAAGGCATAAGGTGAATACAAACATAAGAAAGGTCTTTACATCTGGTCCTGTAGTCTTTCCATGTAGTCTCTGAAGTCCTGCGAGTCCCCCAGCCCCATATCCTGACAGACCCACTTAATGCTGTCATCACTGTCAAACAGAATGGAGTTGGTGTACGGGCCCCCATCCTCAGGGAGGATGGTGGTGTAGGAAGTAAACTTGACTCTCTTCCTCTTGGGGCCTGAAGAACTCATAGGTTCATTTTTCAGCTCCTTCTCGTACACATAGTCAGGAGGTCTAAGCAGCTGACTGTGAAAAGTCTTCTGGGAACTGCCATTCAGCAGGAAGTTCCTCTCCTCGAACTGCAGGCCCCGGTCAAGCATGGTCGTACACTCCTCCGAGGGGAGAGTGATGTCCACAGGGTTCTCCAGAAGTTCTACCTCATTCCCAAGCCAGACCCAGTCGTGGGAATGGGGAATGTTGCCTTGCTCACTGACTGCAAACCTTTTGTGTCTATACTTCCAAGCAAAGGCCACGCAGTTGATCAGGAAGACCAAGATGGCCAGACAGAAGACACAGAGCAGGGCATACATGCCAATCTCCAAATCTGTTAAGCCCCTGGAGGTCATTGTGAGGTCACCAGGGTTATTGGATCCTGGTAACTTCCCCTGAGTAGGGAAGCTTGTGAAGGCATCCGCTCCGCCTTTGAGCAGCTTTCCTCCCATGGGAGATTGTGGGGTTGTGCTTTTGTTGGTCCTGTCCTCGTGGCCAACTGGTGCACCATGTTGGAACCACTCCTGGGCGGCTCGCTCCTGGCTTCCCTCGCGCTCTATAGAATTGCTGAGGTGGCCTTTGTATTCCCGGTTTATGCCCTCGATGTCATTGCTGCCTCCTTGCTGCCCATGCATCCCAGGTTCAAATCTGACCTTGACACTTCCTTTACCCACAGCAAGAGTACTCTTCCTCTTATTCTTCTGACAAGATTCGCTGATTGACATTTCTAGCTTGATCAGGGGCCCTTGTCCTTCACCCTCAGCAACTATGATTGGCCATCTGGTCTGAAGGTTTGGCCGGACGGATACCACCATTTCATCCAAGGAGGAAACGGTCAGTGAGAAATCCTTGGGATCATAAATGTCTAAAGGTGTTACTGAGCCATCACTGAACAAAATCCAGGAGCTGACTATGGCTTCCTAAGGAAAACGAAACCAGAGCACAATATTATAACTGGGTTCCTTCAAATTATAAACACGAATTCCTCTGGACATTATTGGCATCTGCAGATAAAGGAGAATTTCTGTATGTGATGGTCTTAGCTCTTTATATGCCATGACCCTGTATCATCAACATGCTATCACCCACTGAAATAAGGTGCCAAGAATGCACTTTGATGAATACATTAAAGTGTAAATTAATTGCACATGCCTTCCCATGGAGTGTGACTTTGGCCTTTGCAGAGTCACTCAGATCAGGTGATTTATCTGAATCAATTTCAGATGTAACCAATCAGGTTACCATTCAAGATGATGTCACTTGGAACAGCATTTATCAGGAAGTCAGTGCTGACCCAGCAAAACCACTCTCAGAGGAAGTTCTTGGTAAATGAGGTGGTGTGTGACTAGTTTGATTGCATGGTACCATGCCCCGTCTCCTTTATAAATGTTTTGTGCATGTTTAAAGACCAGGGGGTGTCTTAGCATTGCCAATCCCTGTCATCAACAGGACAATCTGATATCAATTAACCTTTCTTGTTCAAGAAGCTGAAATGGAATCTCCAAGCCTCAAAAAAAATCACCTTCTCTCTGCTTGGCAGAATGAGAACAGGGAATCCCTTGATCATGGTCTAGTATCAATCCATATCTAGCACAGATCAACTCACAGGAAAACAAAGGCTACAGGAAGTTGTAGCTAAGCCCGGAGTGCTATCCTCAGAGACAGAGAGAAACTGGACAAGAAGCAAGGAGATTCAAGAGCTGCCAGATCTGGCTGTGACACTCTTCTGGCCTCCTTGCAAGGAGTCATAATGGGGCAGAGCTAACTTCATGCACAGAACATGGGCCCCTGGGAATCTCACCTGCTGTGGGGCTTGGAGAACATCCTGAGCAGCCACCGTAGAGATGATGGCCCTCTTGTCTGCTTTGTGAGGCTGCAGGGAAAGGGACAAGCCAGCCACCAGCTGCACACCCAGTTCTGTGATGGTAACACGGTCATCCAGGACAATAACTGTCTTCTCAGCCAGGATGGAGTCAGAGAGAGGCGAGAGGACCTGAGAAAGCAAGGCAGAAAGCATGTGACTTCGCCCCAGAGAACCACCTTTCAATTCCTGAGCAGAGAGGGCCACCAGTGACCCAGCTATACACACTGACAGGGGTTTATGTGGATCTGGGGTTGCTTAATAGCATGGAATGAAGATGACTGAAGAAAGATCGCCTTGGTTCATGTCTTTTGATTCATATATGTCAATGATTAGAATATGTTTATATTCTAAGGAAAAAGATGTGTCAGGATAGGAATCCTCACTGAACGTTTCTACCTTGGTGATAGGTGTAATGGTCTGTCCTGTCCCTTTCAGAGACAAGCCCCACCCACTCCCTCCTCCATCCACTTAGGCAAGCCATCTTCCTTCTGTTTCCAACATGAGCTTCCCTTCCTTTCTATCTCTCTCCTGAAGAGGTAGCTGCTGCCATGACTCCTCTCCTCTCCCCTCCTTTCTCTCTCTCTCTCTCTCTCTCTCTCTCTCTCTCTCTCTCTCTCT
>LOEQ01003025.1:520013-534967 GCA_001685075.1 Bramus lutescens | reverse complement strand
GGAGAGGAGCCATGGCAGCAGCTACCTCTTCAGAAGAAAGATGGAAAGGAAGGGAAGCTTAACTGGAAGCAGAAGGAAGCTCCACTTGCCTCAGTGGATTGGAGAGGGAGTGGGCGGGGCATGTCTTTTAAAGGACAGGACAGACTGCTATAATAGAAATAGAAGAAGTGAGGCTTTTCCAACAGCTTTTCAGCAGTTTCTGAGCATGCTGGATTAGTGACACAGTCTCCAAGGAAGTGGTACTCAGCCTGGTTCTCTGTGCACATCCCCTCTAGTGGACAGGTATTTATCACTGAGCAATAGTAACCACTGCATGGGTCACTGGGTAACCAGTTCAAGTGGCCTTTCCTAAGCAGCTATCGCTCCTAATACCTTCTGTTGTACATCTGGAGGTGAAACAATGCCTGATAGGCAGAATTATTTCTAGAATATTCCACCAAGACTTCCTGTCTTCACTCATCCATGGCACTTGTGGAAAAAAAAATTAAAACTCTTCCCCTGAGCAACCAGGGGCCACATGCTTAGAGAAAAGATTCTCCTCCCAGTGGCTCCTCCACAAGGGGTTGGACCTCATGCCACCTACTTCCTCATGGGGGATTCTGTCTGTCTTGAGTTCGCACAGGTCTTACGCAAGCTGTCCAACCCCTGTGGTGTCATATGTACATCTGCCCTGTCATGTCTAGAAAACACTGTTCCCTTGTCATTGCCCATGTGCTCTGAGATTTGGGCTATAAAACTGGTGAACAGACTCACCCACAGACAGGCTAAACATGTGTCCATTGATGCACGCTGGTGTGTGACATGCACACATATGATGTATGCCAGAGCTGTATAACATCAGTTAACTGGGAAACCACTGATGTTAGGGTGAGCGTGGCAAAGACCCCCTACACCCATCCCACCCCACAATACCTGCACAGTAGTGATGCCCGGCTCCCGCCCTGCCAGGATCCTGCCATCCTGTAACTGGGCAATCTTTGGTTCCTCCACCTTCAGAAATTCAGTTACAAGGTCGGTGATGTCAAACTGCCAGTCAGGACCCAGCATGTAGGTCATCTGACCCAGGTCAGGTGACTCGGCTACAAACTGGGTGAGCACTCGTACCAGGGCATGCTGGTACTGCAGGGTGCACCCTCGCCCCTTCTTCTCCTCGTCCTCCTCATCATCACTCTCCCGGGTGGGCCTGGAGCATAAAGAAACCAAAACGGACTAAGCCTCCTCCTTAGTGGAAAACCTTACCTGCCCTCAACTCGGCCTGACTGTCAGAGGGAATGCGGCACATTTTATCCTACTAGGTCTCCTCATCCACTGGTTCACTCACTCACCAATGAATGAATGAATTCATCCATTCATCCATGTCTCTCTCTCTTCCTCTTTCCCATCTTCCATTTTCCCTGTCCCCTGTCAACAGCTTGCCCAGAGAAATCTTCTATGTCTCTTCAATTCTAGAACTTGCCCTGTGATCTCCCAGGGGAGGATTTTGCTGACTTCTCTACAGATGGAAACCATGTCAGGAAGAGCAGAGAAGCAACCATGACAACTCCTGCCCAGCAGAGTTAGACAAACCACAGCCTGTTCTCCCAGAGTGACCAGCTGACATCACTGTGCAATGAGTTAGACGACCATGAGCTCTGCCCCTGTGACAGACAGACAGACAACACTGTGGTCATACATACTTAACTCATTCAACCTTCACAGAACCTGGAGACTGAGATTTAATTACTGCCCTAATCTGATAAGGAAACCAAGATGGGGAGAACAAAGACCCCTCAAGCAAGGCCACAAAATGGGTCATTTGCAGAGGTGAGGCTACCTGCCCCCACATGTGCCATCTCCTTTTCTCCGTCCATTCCATCCTTCCACACAGTGGCTGTAGGCAAACCAAGTGGTCCAGCCAACTGCTAACCACAGGTTTGAAACAATTTGCTGTCCCCTTAAGGTCTGAGAACAACACAGGAAGGTACATAAGAACTCCCCCAGTACCACCTTAAAGCAATTCTAGGACCCCAAAGAGGCAGAAAGTTATACTTATTGGTAAGAAAGATGGTTCTGGCAGGACAAAAGGATGTAGCATTAAAAGCAGAGTGGTGTACTAACGATGATTGCATGTGATATGGCCCACACAGGTTTGTGGTTCTGAATACTTGGTCCTCAGCAGGTTTGGAGGTTGTAGAGACCCAGAATCTAGCTGGAGGAATTGGGGTCTGAAAAGACAAGCCTTAATGTTTCAGGACATCCTTGCTCTTGGTTCCCACCGTTTCCTGATTTCCCTGCTGTGAACAAACAGCCTCCTACTCCCACTGCCATGCCTTCCCCATCGTGAACGGAGAGAACCCGCTCCACACCCGGGTTGCTTTCATCACATATTTGGTCATAGCAACAAGAAAAGTAACCAGTAAGTGAGAAAAACCTATTATCTTTTTCTTTCCAGTCCTTCAGAATACATCACAGAGACAGGATCTGCTTCATGCATGAGTGTCACCAATGATTTCCCTTAGAGAAGAAACCCACACAGACCCCCAACAACATTGGCAGCATTCAATAACATGTCCATGTTTTCTTTGTCTTGCCTTTGAGGTTATAGTAAATGATGCTGCTAGGTAATCTGTGCGAGTGACGTGAATTTCCCCATAACTAAACAGACAGAATTGAAAGGATATCTTAAACACATCAGAGTCACGCTACGACGGTGTGGGTTAATCATCACCAGTGTGACGGTGACGTATTTAAGATCTCTCCTTTGTCTTTAAATCTCAGAATTGTCACCATGCTATGTTGTTGTGCAGATTTCTTAGGGTTTTGTCCCACCAGTGTTTTGCTCCGATGTTTTCTTCTGTATGCTTACGTGATTTTGCCAGATTCGGCCAGTTTTCGCCATGCACTCTCAGCCCCACATCCTTGTCCTCCCCTCAGATTCTAGTTCCAGGCATTTTAGACATCTTCTCAATGTCCCATGAGTGTCTCATGGTCCGCCCAGCAGATTTGGGGTGTTATTTAGGCTGAGTTTTATCTTCCATCTCTGAGTTCATTGGCCTTACTCGCCATCCTTCCTGGGCCACTGAGCCTACCCACTGGGGGTTTTTCTCCAGTTACTTCTCCAGCTCAGTGTTGCTGAGACTGTTTCTGTAGCAAATACTCTCTTCAAGATAACAAGAAATTTCAATATTACAATCCATGTGTTTTCTATATTGTGATTTAAAACACACACGTGTGTGTGCGTGTGTGTGTGTGTGCACGCGCGTGCATGCAGGCTGATGTTGCTAGGAATCCACTTCAGTTAAATCTGTTCTGGTTTGGCACACAGGCCTCTGGCTTCAATGGTGCTCTGGAAGCCATCAGTGGTCCTGTGGTCTCAGTGGTGTTCCTGATTATCTTCACTCCCATTCCATCCCTGCTGATTTTTCTCAAGGGGTAATATATTTCTCCATGTTCAAGGGAACAGGTGGAAGGTGTCAGTCATGCAGGTGGTATCACTTGACTCTCCTGACCTTTTATGTTTCAGAGAAGGAGCTTGGAGCCTAGTGTTGGGCCTTTGTGGTACCCAAGTCTATGTTTCAAAGCATGTCTGAGGTTTCCCATTACTCGTCATCTGGAAAAGTTGATTGTTTCAACACCATTGGGCACCTGTTCTCTTCCACTTAACAGCCTTTGCCTCTGTTTATCTCTCCTCTTGAATTTAACTGTAAAAAGCAAGGAGAATCCGAGGCAAACATTCAACACTTTGCCTGGAAATCTCAACTCCACAGCTAGCTTTACTTGTTTTCCATGTAACTACAGGGCACAGCACGCTGGCATTCTGGAGCAGCCAAAGGAGGATCTATGTTCCCCTACACTCTCTGCACACACACCAGGGCTGTTTTCTAAGCTCATTCTTGTTCAGAATGATTTCTATTTCCAACCATGTGATGGGAGCTTTCCCACAATGCTCCATGCAGTCAAGCTCATTGTCAACACCTTTGCCACCCATGAGTCTATGAAGAGTCTGCCAAAGGCCACTGTGTTTCTCCAGATACTTGCACCCTCCGCCCACTGTCTGCTTCAAAGACTCCCTTCCTGAGGTGTTACAGCTGCACTCCAAAGCGGGTAACAATATATGGGTTACTTTCTTCCTTTGTGGTGTAACAGAATGTCCATAAACCTCACAGTTTCAAAACACCATCCATTTGCCTGCTTGCAGGTCTGTGAGTCACAGTCCAACCAGGCTCTAATGGGGGAGTTCTGCATAGACTCGGAAACTGAAGTAAAGATGTCAGCCAGGCTCTCACCTGAAGCTACTGGGGAAGCATTTACATCTAGACAGTCAGGTTGGTTAAGGTGTTACATGTAATGATCAGTGTCTACAACTAGAAAATTTCCTACAATGGCCTGTGCTCATCATGAAGGGTTCCTGCATCCTATAGGCTCCATCGCTTTCCATGGTGCAATATTCCACCCATCTTCAAGGCCAGCCATCACTCTGTCAAGTGGTCCTCACACCGCTCGGACCTCTCCAATGTCCTTCTACCACCAGCTGGAGGGGAGGCCCTGCTTTAAGGGCCTCATCTGATGGATCTGGCCTTCCTGGATCATCTCCACATCCTAAGATAGACTGGTAGCTGGCTGTAATTGCATCTGTGAAGTCTCCTTGGCATAGCACCAGATTTAACACTTCACTGGATTTTTTATTTCATTTCCGTTGCTGCCATAAAATACCCTGAGGAAAAGCAACTTAGGGAAGAAAGGGTTGATTTTTGTCTCACAGTTCCTGTGGGATATAGTCCATCATGGTGAGGAAGGCATGGCCAAAAGGGCTAAAAAGAAAATGGTCGCTTAGATTGTACACATTCTCAGGAAGCAGAATAGACTAAGAAAAGGAAGTGGGGTACACTCTCAAAGCCCCCCACCTGGGATATACTTTTCCCCAGAAAGACTCTGCCTCCTAAAGGTTCCTTAAACTTCCAAAACAGCGCCACCTGCTGGGGACCTAGTGTTCAAACACATGAGCCTGTGGGGGACAGTCTCATTCATGCGGGGGACACTCCCATTCAAACCCCTTACATCTGAATGAGCAGCAGATGGGGAATTTGATGTTAGCCAGCCCCCCCCACACACACACACAACACACATCATTTCTCTGGACTCTCCAGACTTCTTGTAACATTGTTGCTCCCAATTTATAGTTGAAGGAACTAGAGAATAAACAGGTCAGGGCTGTACACTGGAGAAACCAAGACTTTACAACCATGGGGTCTTATCCACATGATACCTCAATCCATGAATGATGACTGGCAGTGAGGAAAGAGAAATAAATGACAAACAAAGGGACAGTCATTTGATGGACAGTGGGAAGTAGTTATGTTCTGAATGCCAGGCTTTGTGTAGGTACCTCTTAGATCTCACATCACCCTCCCGCATCCCAGAAACTGCTCTGTGAGGCTACCAACATCACCACTGCTATTGCTACTATTATCTTTGATGTTATTTCCTCATGTCCAACTGCTAGTAATTACCCAAGTCAGATCCACAGGGGCCTGAGTCCAGGGCACTGCCACACACTGCTGGAAGCCAAACCCAGTCCATGGCAACACACCTCAGAAGTTGCCTCCCACAGACACCTGGGCCCCAGCAGCCTCTAACTCACCTCCTGTTGGAGGCCACCGGGATCCTCCAGCCCTTGATCTGGCTCAGCTCTGTGTCTGAGATCTCTATCTGCAGCGGCAGGCGGGGCACCCAGACGGTGACCTCCACCTGGGAGGTGAAGTGCTGGTGGGTGAAGTTCACGATCGTGCCCACTTTGCTCTTCATCTCCTTCCCGTTCACAAAGATGGCATCGCAGGTGTTGGAGACCTTGGGAGAGAGGGCGCGAACACGGAGACACATCGGCAAGAGACACACCATACACAAACCTTGACACCAGCAGTTCACGAGCCTCGACGGCTCTGATTTATAAGGCACCAGAAGAGCAGGATGGGGACAAAGAGTAATTTGTAGGCACTCATTAGTGACAAATAACTGATAAACAGACTCCAGGAAAGCCGCTTTGCGTTACGAAATACTGACAAGTTAAACCATAAACATCATTTAAAGGAATTCTGTAACCTCAGCTGCCTTTTGGGAGTGTGCTGTTTTCCTTACCTTACCTTTTCTTATTTGCTCAAACCACCACTAATCGAGCCCCAGGTGTATCTTATTCCACTCTGGTACCATATTTGAAGATACATAAAAGGTTTTAATGTTACTAAGAAAACGCTTTGTTCTTGCCATAAAGTGGAACATCTGAAAAAAGATCAAAAGGGCTGTGCTCTACAATAAATCCCTGGTAGCCGGAGTGTTCATAGAATGCACTAGAAACATGGATGGAATCAATACTGCAGACCATAAGCTGCAGTTCTGAAAACTGGAGAGAAGGCGGTGGCATCGCACAGCAGTCTCTTTCTCGGTACTTGGAGGTGCTCTAGTTCACCCACTGCCATGGGGTCTTGCCAAACATGTCAGCTCCCTGCTCTGCTTCCCATCTCCTTGGTGAGCAAATAAGATGCTGCGGTCTTTTCCTCCATCGGGAAAGTGTCTTTGTGTGAAGTTCAGAAAATCAATGTGGCATGGCTGGTCAGAGGTGCAAACTACATGTCTATGTGTGTGTGTGCATGTGTGCATGCATGTGTGTGCATTCGTGCATGTGTGCGTGTGTGTATGTGTGTCTGCGTGTGTGTGCATGTGTGTATGTGTGTCTACGTGTGTGCATGTGTGTATTGTGTGTGCACGTGCGTGCATGTGTGTGTGCGCATGCGCACACGTGTGTGTGTGTGTGTGTGTATGTGTTTGTGACTGCACAGCTCACTGATTGGGCGAGGCTGTCTAGCCATTGAGCCCCTGGTATCCTCCCGTCTCTGTCTCCCCAGAGTTTAAATCACAAGCATACACTCCTACACCTGGTTTTCTATCTGGATGCTGAAGACTGAACTCAGGTCCTTGTGTTTGCTTTGCTGAGATCATGGCAACCTACCTGCAGTCAAGCCAAACCAGACACCAAGCACTTTTAATCGTCACCTTCTTCCTGCCTCAAAGGTTGGTCACCCATCCCTAGAACTTCCCCAATACACTTTCCTAGAATTCAGACCTTACCTTTCCTGTGTTTATAAGTAATCCCTGACCCTTCCTGGTCAGCTGGTTCAGACCCACAAGAAATCCCACCTCAGATCACTCTGACTGCATCTAACTGTCAGGGATATGTTGGCTCTAGGAACATCTGTCTTAAGAACACAAATCATGGGGCTGGAGAAATGGCTCAGCAGTTAAGAGCACGGACTGCTCTTCCAGAGGACCCGGGTTCAGTTCCCAGCACCCACATGGCAGCTCACAACTGTCTGAAAATCCAGATCCAGGGGATCTGACACCTTCACACAAATGCACATAAAAAATAAAGATAAATAAGTCATTTTAAAAATTTAAAAAAAAAGAACACAAATCACTTGGTTGAGAAAATGGGGCAGTCAGGAAAGCGCCTGTCTTACAAGGATGAAGACCCAAGATCGATTCCCAGAACTTACAGTTTACAAGATGAAAAGGAAGATGGGCTAGAGGGGTGGCCCCATGGTTAAGAGCTCTGACTGTTCTTCCAGGGAACCAAGATTAAGCTCCCAGAACCCATAAGCCAAGTCCAGGAAATCTGGTACCTTCTTCTGGCCTCCATGGGCACTGCACACACATGGCACACATATATACATGTGGGCAAAATATACATACACAGAAAATTAAATACAAATAAATAAAATTTAAAAAAGAAAAAAGTGTGGTGTGGTATCATATATTCATAATTTCAGGACTGTGGAGGGAGTAAAAGACGTCAGACTAGCCTACTTGGCAAGTTCCAGGCCAGTGAGAGACTGTCTTAAATGGGACAGGAAGAAGAAGGGGTGGCTCAGCAGGTGAAGGTAACTGCTGCCAAGCTGGGCACTAGCATTTACTTCACAATGATAAACGCACTCAATATGCCCTTGGCGGTTTTGCGGGGACACACATGCACTGCTCCATGTCTGTTCCCAACACAGCACAGGATGCAGAGGATGCTCAAGGCGTGACTACATCCCAGCTGTTGCCCCTGGCATCCCTTCCATCCAGGATGCCGATCGATAGTAATGGGTGCCTTGGTAAGAAGGGTTGGGTAGATGAGTCAGCAAGGTTCTCCTGCTAAGCCATGAAGAAACATGAATGTCAGGCTGAGGAGTCAGCTTAGTCCTACAGCGCTTGCAACCCAAGCATGAGGAAGTGAGTTCCAGCACAGAACCCCCACTTAAAAATAAAATAAAATAATAAAAGCATTATGACGTATGCTGGTAACCCCAGTGTGGCGAAGGTGCAGACAGGAGGAACTGAGAGCCAAGTCTAGTCTCCATGGCAAGTCCCAGGTCAAAGAGAGACCTTGCAAGTCTCAAAAACAAGTTAGATAGCACCTGAGGAATGGTGTATATGTAACTGCACACACCTATACTCAAGCACACACATGCACTCACACACAATATGATAAAAAATAAAATTTATTCAATACATCATGGATGGAAACAGATCAGGAAAAAACACAGGGCTTGAAGCATGGGGACTCAAAGCTGATAAACACTTGTGACCTTGGAATTCCAATGGTCAGTGTGATCCTTTAACTAGGAACTGAGATTGCAACATGGAATAAATACCTGTTAGGTAGAGAAGCCATGACAGTATAAAATCCAAGTTCCCACTCCCATCATTCATTTAGCTAAAAAAAAAAATTATTATGTGTATGGGTGTTCTGCCTGCATTCATGGGGATGAGGGATGCACCATGTGGGTGCAGTGCCTGCAGGTGCCAGAAGAGGGCATCAGATCCCCTGGAACTGGAGTCACAGAAGGTCATGAGCTGTCTTGTGAGCGCTGGGAATTGAACTCAAGTCCTCTGCAAGAACAGCAAATGCTCTTAACTGCTCAGGCGACTCTCCAGCCCCCATCATTCATCTAAATGACAACTTCAGGACTCTCTGAGCCCCAAGGGGAGCACTGAGAACCAAATACTATCCATCCTCATATAAGAAGAGCAGAGGCCAGGAGCAGGAGATCAGAAAAAGGCTGAGCCATGTCACGTTCATCTTCCAGTGTGTGTAAAACAGCTTGTAAAATGTCATCTCAGGAAATCTGCCTTTAGAGGTTAATATTTTTACTGTCAAGTTATTACACTTCTGCAACTCCATTATCTCGGGATAAAAGACACAAAACAGAGTCTTGAGATATGGGGATGGCTCCTCAGGGGATCTTGGGAGTTGCTCATATCATTCTCCATTTGGAACAGCAGGAAGGATCCAGACTGGATCTTCTATCCTGCATTCAGCCTGCTATTGGCCCATCAGGCTGTGAACAGGGAAGAGGCAATGGGTAGTTTGCTGTGACCTTCCCCAACCCAGAGACTGTGCCTATGCTACAGGATCAGAGAGAGAGCACTTCTTACGAATCTGCACAAGAAAATCCAGAGATTCCAGATTTAAACAGGCAGAGGATAAGTTGTCATAGAAACTAAACACTTTGTAGGTCTTGCTGCATGTCGCAAAATCCACTAAGATGCAGCAGGGATTCAGATGGTGTTTATTCATTTATCTTTAATTTTTAAGTTGCTTTTAGTGTCTGCTCACTCACATTTGGGTGGGAAAAGACAGCTTGAGAGGGTCAGCTCTCTCCTTCCACCATGGGGTCCTGGGGATCAAACTCGCGTTGTTAGTCTTGGTAGCAAGTGCCTTCGCTATTATACACTGGCTTTTGCTTTCTAGAATATACAGATGGAATCAGGATACAAATTCTTGTCCCTGCTTTCTTCTATCATGATTTCAAGTTCAGTCCGTGCTTCTGTTTGGCTATATAGTGGCCCCAGGCTTTCCTTTGCTCCTTCCAGCCAGAGTCATAGAGGAGGTTCAACAACAGTTAATCAGCTTCTTCCAAATAATACTATAATCATATGGGTTCCCAGGGCAATGTCCATTGGGGCAGGACAATAAGGAGGGCTCCTCACTTCCCCCAAGTTAGCCTAGCATTTGCTTCCCCACAATAAAGCATTTCAAGATTCTGTTCTCACCAGCCCAGTTGACATAGCAAGTTCCAGGTCAGCAAGAGCTACACTCTAAGTCCTTGTCTCAAAAATAAAAATTGTCCTGAGTTTATAGCTATAACTGCAGAAAGATTACTTAACCTCAACATTATTCTTCCACATCGGAGCAGGACGCAATGTATAATTTATCATTAGTACTCTTTCAGGAAACCTTCACATCCAGGGAGGGGCTACTGTGAGATCAGTACCACAGTCTGAGGCCCAGGAACCTAGGTCTTATCTGTTCCTCCTCTTACCATGCTGAACATGCTCCCTCTGAGTCTCTGGGGTTAAAACACTTGGTCGTGAAAAGGGCTTGAAAGAAAAAATAAAGCAAGGAAAAGAACAGAAAATGAAGGCAGAGGGTGCCAATGTGGTTAGACTGGAAATCATAGATGCTGCATAACAGGCAGGATGGCAGTAGCTCACTTCTGAAACAAGTAACTGTTACATTACAACTCTATGCTCAGGGAAAAAAGCCTACCAAAGACAAAACTTTCCTAAAGTTTTTTTTTTTTTACCAGACAAAAACTAATGGAATTGCTAACAAATTGAACTAAGTGAAAAAATGTTCAAGTGGGGCCACAGAGCTGTACAACGATTGAGAATGCATCCTGTTTTTACAGAAGATCTGTATTTAGATCCAAATTCCCGTGTCCTGTGGTTCACAACCACCTATTGCACCAGCAGGATTTGTTGCCTCCCTTTGGCTTTCTTGGGCATTGCACACACGCGGACACACACATACACATATCCAGATAATTAAAAATTAAAAAGTAGAAGACCTTGAAAGGTAATGCTAAGGAATAAACATCTAAGGTGAAGAAAAAATGAGTCAGAAATTCAATCTATACACAGAAATAAGGGCACGAGGAATGGAGTAATCTAAACAAGACTAAAATTAACCTTTTTCAGAATTATAATTGCTCTTTAACATAAAAATAACAGTAATATATGTTCCCATCTGAAGCAAATATAAAATTGATGTCAAAATGGAGCAGATGGGAAGGAGTAATTGGGAATATAAGATTTCACAGGCTATATATTAATACATCTAAAGCAGTATTTACCCAAAGGTGAATCTGGATTCTTTGACACATATTGCAAATACCAGCTGTGGTGGAAACACATAAAACAACAGGTGTTTTAATTTTTTTAAAATATCTCAATGCTGAGGATGGAATCCAGATTTTGCATGTGCTGAGCATGCATTCTGTCACTGAGCTACGTCCTCAGCATAAATATTTTATTTATAAAAAGATAAAAAACAATAAGTTCACAAGTTGAGAAGAAATGTTCAACTGGCCAGATGGGCAGCAGAAATGGGGAAGAGAAGCAGAGAGCAGATAGGAAAATAGATAACAGCAGGACAGCACCATCCAATCTAATCCTACAGATAGTAATTCCAAATATGAATAATTTATGTGCATAAATTAATATACAGATCGCCAAGCTGTTTTCTAAAACCCGGGTCCAAGCATATACTCTGTACAAGAAACTCTTTATAAATTATAAAAGCATGGGGACAATAATGATAGATGAAGAAAGATCCTAAATTTCAAAGTCTGTATGAATCCCTAACAAGGAGATAAGAAGAGATGATACGTAAAGAACAAGGGACCTGGGAGATGGCTCAATTAATAAAGTACCTGCCACAAAAGCATAAGAATCAGAGTTCTGACCTCAAGACCCTCACAGAAGTGTGGAACATCTGTGATGGTAGCGCTGGGGAGTAACAGACCAGGAGGATCCCCAAGACCCTGTCTCAAAAAATACAGTGAATTACTGTGGAAGATCCCTGATACTGACCTCATCTCCACATGCATGTACATATACCCATATGCATATGTGTACACACCCATGTTAAACATATAAACAACACACACACAAGGAACATGGTTACATTTTTTCCAAATACATAGATATATATGGGCAGAGCTTCAGTGTATAAGATACTAAAGCTAATGGAGAAAGCAGTTACACCACTGGCTAAGACATCTAACACACATTTCTCAGTAATGAAAATCAGTAGACAAAGATGACCCGAACCAGCACCACCAACCTGTGTGAACTCATCAGAACTACAGAGAAGCAGATTATACATACTCCGCTGGCCACAGGGTGAGTGCTCACCAAGAAAGCCTTGATTTTAGATGGCAGGTCATGAAAATCAAGGCTGTGGACTCCCCACAGCAAGCCAGCTGTCACGGACACCCTGCTAAAACACCCACAGGGTTTTCATCTTTGAAAGTCATAGACCTAGCATAAGCTTTGCTTTTGTTTTTCTTCTCTGTGGTATACGACCTCACAGATTTAAAGTTTGGTATCTTTGTAATTTTAGCTATTTTGTTCTCAAACATTTCTGTTACCCCATTATTTGATTTCACGCGCGCGCGCGTACACACACACACACACACACACACACACACACACGATCCCTTAATGCTACCTCACAGCAAATACTTCTCTCTCCACTCCCCCTTTCCCCTCCCTCCCTCTTGCTAGATGGTTCTCTTACACACTCTTACTTCCTTGGTGATTCAGTTGGAGTAATTTCTCTTGACACAATCCACTTCATGGATTCTTCCCTTAGCTCTGACTACCCTGGTGAGAAGTCCATCCATCCAAACATCGAGATCTGGTTCTAGAGAGATGACTCTGTGTTGAGTACATGTTACTCTTCTAGAGGACCTGAATTCGGTTCTCAGCTCCATGGAACCTGATGACCCCTTCTGGCCTCCATAGGCATTACACTCGTGTGAGCTTGCATATACATACACAAATAAAACTGAAAATAAATCTTTTTAAAAATCAAAACCGATGCTGCTGTGCATTTTTATTTGTAGTATTCCTGTGTTATTTTTCTTATGATTTTAATCTCTGCTAAAAATTACCCATCTATTCATTATGTTGCCCATAACATGTCAATCACAGTTATCCTAAATTCTTGTCTGAAAATTCCACAATCTGAGTCAACTAATCTAATTATAAACATTTAATATCCTCCTCTGGGGTATGTCTTTACATCAATTTTTCATGTGTTTTGGACTTTTAATTTAAGGATGTATATGTTCAAACTCATGGAAAGAATGAGGAGATGAATTCTTTTTTCTAATTAGCAATGGGCATACCTGCCCCTTGAAGCCTTTGGTGATGAAGTTTACTAATCTACCCAAAGGCTGGACTTAGTCTGAGATGTTAAGGTCATGCTCAGGGCACGAAGGGCTTCAGAGTCCTCTGCCCTCCCTCAAAATTAGAATATGAGCCCATCTCCTGGGGTTTATTTTCTCAAGTCTTCTCTTCTGTGGCTTCAGATATCTCCATTGTTAGCCACAGAGTATCTGCCTTGTGGCTCTCCCAGCTGTAATCACTACTGTTTCTTCCTTTTGCTTTTTTGTTTAGTGGAAATCTAGGGCTGCATTCTCTGGTGTTCCTGGGCCTCAAACGCAGGTTTGTACCCGCACTGTAGAGAATGTGCCCAGAGAGGATGAGTCCACATCCATCGCTATGATAAAATATGCTGCCAAAAAGCAGTGTAGAGGGGAA
This sequence comes from Bramus lutescens, assembly GCA_001685075.1. Taxonomy (NCBI): domain Eukaryota; kingdom Metazoa; phylum Chordata; class Mammalia; order Rodentia; family Cricetidae; genus Bramus; species Bramus lutescens. Next base: position 521,341 of record LOEQ01003025.1, on the reverse strand, counting down.
GGGTTTATTCCACACACAATTCCAGGCTACAGACCATTGCTGTCTGTAGGTCACAGTGACGGGAGCATGAGACAGCTGATCACATCACAGTCACAGAAGAACAGAGAGGAAGGAATGTGCGTGTGTTCACTTGCTTGCTTCCTTCTTACATAGTTCAGGGGTCAAACCATGGAATAGTCTCTACCACTCAGCTCACATTCAAGGGTGGTCTTACCACTTCAGTTAAGACAACCACATGCCTGCCAGCCAAACTGATCAGAGCAATCCTTCACTGAGAGTCTCTCTTCATAGGTGATTCCAGTTTGTGCCAGTTGATGGTTAAAGTTGACTACCATGCCATTTTAGAAGCACAAGGAGCTCACGACATATCTGAAACTAAAATCCAGAGCCATCTTGGGGTCAGCACTGCTTCACAGGGCTCTAAGCAAGGTTCTAGAGACAGAGAAAGTCTGGGACCTGTGTTGAGGAGATCCAGCTGAGCTGTGAAGGTGCCTGCCTGGTACAATGCTAATGATGCATGGTACTCATCATGGGCTTGGGCCTGGCTGGCTGTATCTATTCCAAAGGAAGAACAAGATGGGGTTGCTGCTCATAGTGACTTGAGATCCAAGAGGACTCACTGCTCCTGCCCTCACCACGGAGGAAAGAAGGTTATTTCCATCACTTACCTCTAGGAAAAGCACTGCCCACATCACGCTCAGCACAGCCCAAACCGTACTCTCCACACGAGCATGATCCTGAACACTGCCGCCCCTTATGAGGACTCCACGAGGTCAGGCCTGTGACCCCCACACAAAGCACTTGTCTGTGTGATTTTTCATTCGTGAATTCCATCCCAGGAAGATTTGGACAATAAGGAGATTTGAAAAGCGCCAGCACTTAAGTACAAAGGATGAGTTCCAAGCACCTCTTACTCATCAAAGGATGCCCAGAGGAATGGAGAAGCATCTCCCGGGCGAGGGCCCAGCATGAGGTACTGCCCAGCTTCATGCTCCAGTTTTCTCAACCCTGAGCCACCTGGGAGAGACTTGCTAGGCAGGGGCCTGTAGCACAAATGTGGGGGTGGGGTGGGAGTCAGGAAGTCAAGGTGCTTGGGGTGTATGCATAAATTAGTCACATAGAAGAAAAGTTTCTGAGTAAATTAAGTATCTTCTAGAGGGATTGTGGGGAGCCAGATCAGCCCAAGACTTTCAGAGGTGGTCTTCTTTCTATGTGTTGCTTTCATTGGTTGAACAAAGAAGCTGCTTTGACCTTTTGATAGGGCAGCCCTTAGATGGGTGGAGTAGACAGAACAGAATTCTGGGAGGAAGAAGGCAGGCAGAGAGCCA
>LOEQ01003025.1:504765-514987 GCA_001685075.1 Bramus lutescens | reverse complement strand
AGAGAGAGAGAGAGAGAGAGAGAGAGAGAGAGAGAGAGAGAGAATGCATGTGCAGTGCCCACTGAGACCAAAAGAAGACATCAGATCCTCTGGTGTTGGGGTTATAGATGTTTGTGTGCTGTCATGAAGGTGCTGGGAACCCAACTCAGGTTCTCTACAAGAGCAGCCAGTACTTTTAACCACTGTGCCTTCTCTCCTGCCCCTTTACTAGATGTTTTAAATATGAGTTTTATTTATTCTGTATTATCATGTGTGCTTGGTTGGAGCTTTTGTTTGAAATGAGGTCTCATGCAGCCAAAACTGACCTAGCCCTCCATGTAGGATAGCCCTGTGGAACATAGCATTTGAAGAAACTTGACTGTTTCCAGGCCGTAGTCACTTATATTTGGCTCCAGAATAAGCTATCTTATTCTCTTTGACCCTGAGGTCAAAACTGTAATTCTGCACAAATACTTTGAACTTCTGACTCTCCAGAACCCACCTATCACTACAACCTCCCGAGTGTGGGGCTNNNCAGACAGGCTTGCAGAGACATGTGTGCTATCACTAGTTGGTGATGTGGTCCAGACATCATGAGTGCCAGAGGTGCTCTCTGCCAACTGAGCCTCCGTCTCCAGCCCTGTACTGTACTACTTGCTAAAGCACCTTCTCCTGTGAGCCAGGTTCACCCCACTTAGCAGAACCATGGTACAGGTTCTGAAGTCAGAGCTGGTAAATTCTGTAGGACCCTTGTTCACTGTTTTGTGCTCGTGAGCTCAGCCAACAAAAGGACGTGGAAGCCCATCATTATCACACGGTTTCAAATGTTGCCATCTCAGTATGAGTAGACACAGGACTATCAGTACAGCTCCGATAGATTTACTAGTCTCCATGTTTTCAGGGCCATATGCCATTGGGAATGACATTTTTGAAAACTGTGACGATGGAAAGTGTTCCCTAACCCAAACCATCCAAGGTGACTTCCATCAGGAAAGTCACTTTGGACTGTGAGACAAGGTTTCTCTGTAGCGTTGGAGCCTGTCTTGGAACTAGCTCTTGTAGACCAGGCTGGCCTTGAACTCACAGAGATCCACCTGCCTCTGCCTTCCAAGTGCTGGGATTTAAGGCGTGCACCACTATGGTCCTGAGGCCTTTGCATTTTTTAAAAGGGCTTGTTAGAACCAGTGAGATGGCTCAGGGGGTAAAAATGCAGGCTGCCGAGGCTGAGTACTTGAGTTTGATCCCCAGGACCTACAGGGTGGAAAGAAAGAACCAACTCCTGCAAGGTGTCCCCTGACCTCCATATGTGCACCAAGGCACATGCACACATGCAATGAAAACAAGAAACCTAAAGGTGGGTGACACCTGAGAAATGATACCTAAATTGACCTCTAGCTGTCATACACACATGCAGGCACCTGCAAGCACAATCCTACACACACACATACCTATCTCCTGCACGTACACACACGCATACACCCCAGAACATATAAGCTGGTAGGGAAAAAAAACATGAGTTTTCCCTGCTCCACCTTTATCATTTTGACCACATGATAGAAATAAGAAGCATTGTCTTCCCAATGGGAGGCTGTGGAGCCCACCCCTCTGCTCTCTGAAGACCCTCATCCCGATGATCTCAGCTGAGGCAGAATTTATATTTCCCACAAGCCACACAAGGCAGCATTCATTTCTAAAATCCGTATCAGTCTGCTGATATGCATCAATAAGGCACTGCATTGCTGGCAGTGAATCCCCTGAGTGTCTGGGGAAGACGTGAGAGTCTTGCTGTCTCTTGTTTAAGTCATCACCTTTCCTGTGCAGGAAGAGAGCTTGTCAGCCATTGGTTCCTAATGCCTTTGGTTTCCCTGTGGACATCTGAGATATTTAAGAGAAAAGGGACACATTTTCATCTATAAAAGACAGTGCAACCTCTCAGGGTAAGCTTGGCAGAAGTCAATTTGAGGACAGTCCAGAGTAGGAGGGGAGATTAAAAGCCTGGAGTCACTGTCACAAGCCTTTGCAGGGGCTGCATTCCCTGAGAAACTGGGGCACTCTTTTTAATACAGTGGTCAGAGCTCCAAGGCTCAAGTCCCAGCTCTACTCCTACCTCAAAGTTGCCCTACATGGCTTCATATCAGTACAGTGTGGAGTTTAACAGTCAAGCCCCAAGGGGTTTGAAATACTGCAGGAATTGATAGGCATAAAGAGCCTGGGTGTATCATAAATGCTACTTCTTATCTCATGCAAAGTTGGTGCCTAAGAGGCTGGGGAGATGGCTCTATGGCAAAGCGTAAGCACCGCAGGTTTGGTCCCCCAGAAACCCACTTGGGTGTGCTGGCTAAAGAGGCTGGCCTCACTCTCAAGGGATGGATTTGATTAAGAAGCTTTAATGAATGAGGCAGGAGAATGATTGAGGCTGACTCCCAACATCGATCTCTCTGCCACTTAATGCATGTGCACACACATGCATGCGGACCCACACACATGCAAAAACTTGCATACACACATATACACCATAAGCACACCACACACAAAATGAAAAAGAAGGGAAGGCCAGTACCTAAGGCTCAGTTTGATGCCACAATCCCCCAGAGAATGGTGGTTGAGGACCTTTCAGAACCTTCATCCAAAGGACTCCAAAGAGTCTCTGTCTTCTCCAAGCCACGATATCATGTTCCAGTACCTGTAGCTTTCCCCACCAGACCACACTAGGGATCTGTCCACAGAACACTTACACAGGCCAGTCATGGTGACAGGTGACCCAGATACACTGAGAAGAAAGGTTAGTGAGGTCTCCACTTTATCACACAGCCTTCGATCTAAGGGAAAAGTACTCACAAGCCAGCATTCTCCCACACCCTCCTGACATCAAACACAGACTTACGGTCACATTTGCTTGTGTGCACTCTCAGGAGAGAAGCAGGGAGGAAAACAGCGGACCTAAGGAATGACCCAGCAATGCTGCAGTCCCTCAGGACCTCTCTGCTGTCTGTGGCAATGCCAAAACCTCGTCCTTCCCCTTAACACTTACTGAGCACCCTGAGTTTGCCAGGCACCATGGAAGGTGCTGGGGCTGGGACGTGACAATTGAGACACATCTGTGGCCCTCAGGGAACTCATCTATCATTCCAAAAGAGATGTCAGATGGAACATTTCGTCCTAGATACTGTGAAATCATCAGAGTCAAAACAGATTTTAGCTGCAGCTGACACACAAAAAGCACCTGCCTCATTGATGATGCTGGAGAGAACCTGACATTTGAGATGGCCGGTACCCCAGTTCCCTAAGAATTCCCTTGAGCACTTGCGCTAACCCCACAGCAACCCACACACATCAGCTTTAAACTAGCACCTCAGAGGTTGAAATCCTCCAATGAGGTGTGCTTAGCTAACACAGCCATGCTATTATAGATACCACCTACATTCTGGAGAGTTCTTCTCCCCAAGAGAAGCAAGAAGATTAAAGGAGAGCAGCAACCTGCCTCTGTCTCTTGGGGTATTACTCCTAGATGTTTTCGCAGTTTGCACCTTCAACAAAATCTTAGAAGAACCTACTGTCCACCGGGTCTGCCTCCGGGGAGTGAAACAGGATCCTCCCACAGGTGCCACTGTAGCAAATTTAAAAACGGGCTGGCCACTGACACGAGTCATCATCTAGGTGCTGTCTGGGTCTGGCACCAACTTCTGACTCTTCCCTCTTTGACTGTCCATGACATTAGGACAGATGAAGGATGAGCTATGCTTACTCCAAGACCAGACAAAAACTCCTGTGGATTTAACAAAAGTCAGTAAAGCTCAGCAGAGAGATACTACCAAGGAAAAGCACTTCAGCTCTTTCCATTGTAATGTCCCCAACAGATTCTCTAGTGACAGCAGGACAGGTCCAAGGTGAAGAGTCACAAACCTGCCTCCCTGCTATGCCAAAGCACATACTTTTACACTTGACACTCCCTCAACTGTTGACTCCAATACAGACCCAATCTGTGTGCGCTGTTTAAGTCATTTATTTCTTTAAGACACCAGCAGCCTCCGCAGCAGAAGCACAGCGGATGCCACTTTCTTGGAGCCTCACGCTCAGCTAGTTTTCATGCACAGCCCAGACCACTTGCCAAGGGAATGATGCCACCCACAGTGGGCTGGGCTTGATTAACACTTGATTAACAGTCATGCTTACAGACCAACCTGATGAGGCAATTCCTCAATGAGTCTCTTTTATCTGCTTCTAAGCTGGGTCAGGCTAGCAGTTAAAGCCAACTGTGATAGTGATGGTGACTAACTCAGATAATGTCAATACATTGGCATAATACCTATAACATAACGTAAAGCCTATCAGATTTTCCTTTAAAGATTTACCTTTCATGTACGTCAATTACTGCTCTGAAAAGTTGTTAGGAAAAAATGGCAGAGGTTGACATTAGCCTTGCCATATAAACTCTGTACCTAGATCCACCCCTACCTGGGACTGGATCTTACATGTGTGTGACCTGGTTGAACTCAGAAGTTTGTTTCAATTAATCTGAGGTTCTTGATGATGCCAAAGTAAATCTGATAGCTCCACCCACCATCTAATTACACTCACGTCAAGTACCAAAAGGCATTTGGCTTCCTTCCTTCCCACTGAATACCCAGAAAGCACACATCTAGGAGACAATAAATATATCCACGCAACCAGATCTGCCCAGGTCTCTGTCTATGGAAGGAGAGCAGGAGGAATTCAACTGCTAGAATGGGTGGGAAGGAAGTGCAGGTGCACAGCTCCTGGGAGAACCTGGGAAGTATGCAGGTTCGAGCTGGCTCACTCCAGATTACCCAGAAATATGCAGAAGTGGTTCCAGGATGCTTAGTTCTTAATTAGAGATGCCAAAGAAAGAAAGGAACAAATGCTCTAATTGATATTGGAAGCGTAATGAAGTTGACAGAACAAAAGGTTGAGAATACAGCAGAGTGTACACCCGGCCAACAAGAAATACATGACACATCTCCAACTAGAAATGCAACAATAAAAGTCCAAATTACCAGCATAAAGAAGGACAGAATTAGGCAATAACAGCCAAACTGCCTGACAACTTATTCTTAGCTGCATGGCTCCTGGCAATGGGGGGAAGGAAGGAAATTCGTGCCCAGAAATAGACTAACAGCGGGGCTTTTTTATAAGGAATTTTTTGTGTGAAGCATTGTGCATTGCAAGAGGAAAAGAAATGGCTTTAAATCTCCTTTGATTTTTATTCCTTCTCTCCATGTTCTTTCAAGTAAAATTCACAACAGTCTGAGGCAGGTGGATTTGGGTTTCTATGACTTGAAACAACAATGAAAATAATAGTTGCTCATGCCAGAATTCATCCTCGTTCTATCAAATCCCCCCACATCTGTCATACCTGGCCAGCTCCCACTGCCTGAAGGGTGATGTCAACTCAAGTGTGTCTCCCTGAGGAGCCCACTCAGAACACACCTGCCTTCCATTTAATCTGCTCTGCAAGCCCAGCTACTTAGGGGGACTTTGAGCGCACAAGCCTGCTGTGGGTGACACATGCTGACCCAAGTAAAGCTGCTGCCATGGGGCTCGCTGTCATTTCCTGTGGGGCTTCAGTGACCAGCTCCCCACACAGCTCAGCAAGTCACAAAACATTTTATCCTTTTCTGTGACATTCACCTCCTCACCTTTTCCTCTCCCACAGACCAGCTTCTTCAGAAGCAGGATCCTTCCCTGGGATAGAGAAGTCTTTAAAATGTCAGTGCCTTTTGATTAGCCTTTCAAGGTCACATTATTATGAATCCACCTAATACCTGTAGGTTGGGAATGTAATTATGGCAGCCAAAAGTTATAGGAGCCATCTTCAAGATCTGCATGAGTTTATATTTATCTCTCCCTGAGTGTGAGAAGCTGTGCACCATGGATGATGATGAGTTTCACTGGTTGGTTCTGGAAGCTACTGGCATAGAACATGCTGTGGTTTGAGAGAAAAATGTCTGCTACAGGCTCCCATATTTGAATACTTTATCCCCAGCAGGTGGTGCTGTTTGAAGATTTTGCAAAACCTTTAGGAGGCAGAGACTTGCTGGAGGAAGTATGTTACTGGGGCTGGGCTTTAAGAATCTATAGATTCGCCTGACTTCCTGTCCTCTCTTTGCTTCCTAACTGTTGATGCAATGTGGCCAGCCAGCCTCACACTCCTGATGCTATGCCTTCCCGTAGCTATTGAACCAATCCCTCTGAAATGGTGAGCCAAAATAAAGCCTTTCTCCCTTAAATTGTTTTTGCCATGGTGCTTTTTGCTTGCTTGCTTGCTTGTTCATCATGATGCTTTATCACAGCAACAGGAAAGAAACTATGACACTCTGCAACTACAGACATATAATAAACACAAAGCCACCACTCAGAAAGACAGATGCCCAAAAATTAAGTCATATTTAAGATATGGAAATAGCATTTCACATTCATTCTTTCAAGACCTTTAAAGATACTCTTTGACAAAGGAAGAACAAAGCACACAGGGTCACCTGAAAAGTAGTGCCTTTTCCCAAGTAACCCAGTCTTAATCCTGAGAACCTGTGATTATGCAGTATAGCAGGGAACCAGGGCATCCAAGAGATATATCCAAATCCTAGCCCCCACTGAGTGGGAGCTTGTTTTTTTTTTTTAAAAAAAAAAGTTTTTGCAGATAGAAGCTTAAAAATCTCAATAAAGGGTCATCTCAAGTTAGGATGGCCCTAAAATTCAATGACAAACCCCTGTATAAGAAAAGTCACACAGAAAAACAGTGGTGAGCTCACAACAATGAAGACAGTGAGAGAAGATATACAAGCCAAGGAATGTCAAGAGCCACATTTCCTAGGACTTCTGGAGAAATCAGGGTCCCCACCAACACATTTATTCCAGATCCTGTTCTCAATAAATCAGAATAAACATCAACATCTTTCAAGTACCTGGTTTAATAATAACTTTTTATAGCAGCTCTTGAAATTAATGCATTGGACAAAGTGTTGGTATAAGAAGTACTTCTGTCTATGTTTTGCTTTTACTGGTTAATGAATAAAGCTGTTTCAGCCAGTGGCTTAGCAGAATAGAGCTAGGTGGGAAAACTAAACTGAATGCTGGGAGAAAGAAGGTGGAGTCAATGAGAAGCCATGTAGCCACCACTGGGGAAAGACACCTCCGCTGGAGCCCACTGAAACTTTGCCGGTAGGCCATGACCTCATGGTGATGCACAGATTAATGGGAATTGGTTAGTTTAGGATATAAGTGCAAGCTAGAAATGTGCTTAAGCTATTGGACAAACAATATTGCAAATAATATCATTTCTGTGTGATTATTTCAAGTCAGGGCTGTTGGGAAACTAACTAACAAGTGGCCTCTGCCAACAAAGGGTATTGAAGATTCATTGACAATCCTGAGGTGGCTTGTCTGGGTGACCCCCATGTTGTGAGAAAAAATGTCTACTCACCTCAGACATGGAACTAACAATAGACCAAAGTCCAGCTAGGTGAACCAATGAATTTTATTGGGGTTACTTACAGGAATATGGGTGAGAGAGCACTTACAGGAGCAGAAATGACTCAAAGACAGTTGGATTACCAAAGCCCACTCCAGCACGGTTAATAGCTCAGTAAAGTTGAGAACCTGGAACTCACTGCGCAGCCTTCAGGCAGCTCAGTGAACTGAAGAGTGATTTTCCCTGGTGGTTCAGTTGATCTGAGCCTCTTCTAAGCATCTCTATTGGTCTGTGATGATCTCTCAGTTGTATTTACTGCCAATATACTGTTGGGAGGGAGGGGCCTAGTGAATCTGGTCAGGTTCAGAGACTTCCTTTAGCTACTTTGAGTTGTTCACTTCCTATCCTAAGGAGTTTCCCTGCAGGATAGAGTCTACCAACCAACACTCCATGTTGGCATTAAAGACCTTTGTAAGGGGAGGTGGAAGGGTCAGCGTCAGAGAAGCAGGTACAATTATGGACTCAGACAGGAGAGGGAAGGGAGAAGGAAAGGAAGTAAGAGAGCACTACCCTGTAGACTTTCAAAATGGAGGAGGGGAGCTGAGCTAAGAAGGTGGGTGACTTTTAGGTCTAAAAGAACTAGGGATGGATTCTGCCAACATCTTCAAGAAGGAATACAGCCCTTCCAACATCCTTTAAATTCCTTCCTATAGAATAAGACAACAAATTTATATTTTAAGCCACTGTTACAGTTACCATAGAAACAGATGTGATAACCCTAACGCCCCCTTCAGGTGTGGCTATGGGTTTAGTGTCACTAAACTGCTGAGAACATTAATTCCCTATTAGCACTCTTCAGGGGTCGGTACCCTTAACTACAAGGAGCAACCCACTTGGCCCCTTGAAGAGCAGCCGATAGACCCTCCCGTTGTGCCTGGAGCAGGAGCTGTCTGTCAGCCAAGCTGCCCCTTCTCCCAACACTCCATAGTCACTGAGGAACCTGAGCTCTGGCTGCAGAGATCAGTCCAGCCACAGCTGTTTCCAGAGTCACTGCTCCTGTCTCGGCCACAAAATCTCCAAGCAGCTAGTACAAGCTTTGGAAGCTTCTCCTCTGAGAGAGCCAAGCCACAGTGTGCCACAGATTACCTGGTTCCCTGGAGTTATCCTTGCCCTGGACAGGAGGAGGCATGTCTCCCTAGAGTCTCAGCAACAAGACTCGTTGATATAGCACAAGGCTTATGATTGGCCCTTGGGGAAGCCTTATGAATAACAGAGTTGGGAGCTAATGCATCTGCCACACTGTGGTGCCAATCTACACAGGCATATCTGCCTCTCTTCTGATAATATGAGCAGGATGCCTGCTAGTTTGGGAAGCATCTCACCTGGGGTTGCAATACCAGGGCCTCAGAGGCTCCTCTCTGCTGGTCTTCTGCCCCAGTGTGGTCTCTATCTCAGGTACAGTGGGATGAAGCACTTGCAGGAAGAACAGACAAATAAATACCTGGAGCATCCAGCTTGAGGGCTACCAGACATGGCCACAATTACAGTGGCAACAACAAGGAAGCAGACAAAGAATTCTGAGCATCACTGGAAGCTGAGGACCCCATTCCAAAGCTAAGGGGTGTAACACCATGAGGAGTGGCAGAGTTCCAGAGAGTGAATTAAGGTAGAGTCTGGAAGAAGCTAAGACTGCAAAAGATGGCTTTCATAATCAAAAAGTAGAGATGCTGAGACTATGCAAAATAAGAGGCTGTGAGGAGACAAAGGTGGTCACTGAGCCACGAAGAACCCCAAGTCCCAATCCCAGGAAGAGACTGAGAGCATTTCCAAAGGTTAATGAGCCACAGATCCTGACAGTCAGAGCTCAGGAGCTGGAATTCCATTCCAAACCCCAAGTAATGAATCTCTGCCTTGAGCATCTATAGCAAAGAGTCCCTGCCATGAGTATCTACAACAATGAGCCTTCTGCTTTGAGCATCTACAGCAATGCATCTTTGCCTTGAGCATCTTCGGTGATACATCTCTGCCTTGATCATCTTAGCAATGCATCTCTGCCTTAAGCATCTATAGCAATGCATCTCTGCCTTGAACATCTTCAGCCATGCATCTCTACATTGGGCATCTACAGCAATGAGTCTCTGGCGTTAAAAGCAATATACTACTGGAATAGACCAACCACAGCATGTTTCCTTTGGCTGTACCCTTTTATGTAATCACCCCCCAAATTCGATATTGAGACCTAAGCACAAACAGATTTCACAGTGGGGGGCCAGTTGCCCATTCCTGAGATAATCAGTAGCCCTCTGGAGAGGGAGCAAAGGCATTCACCTTTGAATGTCGCTCATCTAGATCTCTCCAACACTCTCTTTAAAGTTATGCCATGCCCTTTCCTGCTCCAGAAAATTTGCTCATAGCCCAATATTTTTTAATCAACTGTCTTGTTCTTCAGACATGGCTCAGTCAGTAAAGTATGGGAACATGAATTTGATCCCTTAGAACCTGGGTAAAAATCTGGCCATTACAGGTATGCACCCATTATCACTCAGTGCTGAGGAGACAGCAAGCGACACCTGGATCTCTGGGACTCACTGGTCAGTCAAGCTGAATTGGCCAGCTCCAGGTTCAAAGAGATGGTGTGTCTTAAACATGACAGAGAGTAACTGAGGAAGACATCCAGCGTTAACTCTGGCCTCTACATGCATGCATACACATGTGCACACACAGTAACACTCATTTTTAAGCAACTTTCTTTAGAACTTCTTTTTTATTGATTTTTATTGAGCTCTACATTTTTCTCTGTTCCTCTCCCTGCCT
>LOEQ01003025.1:457808-487057 GCA_001685075.1 Bramus lutescens | reverse complement strand
ATATATATATATATATATATATATGCACACATCAAACACAAAACTACATCACCTCAGGAGGATTCTCTATTATAATCAAAAACTTTCATTTAAAAAAAAATCTGTCTGTGAAGAAGAGGAAATTGAATGTTTCTGGGCAGACCGGAGAGAAAGCATTCGAGAATTTACATCTTGAGATGCTAAAAGAAGGTGGCAGGAAGCAGGATTCTGAAAATTACATCTGAGTCTGTTGTTTCATGGGATTTCTTTTTCTTTTCCATAGTGAACTTGCCAAGACCAAATGTGCAGTGTTGGAACCGAAGCCCTCCTCCTGGTCTGCTTGGTGCCACCATCCAACCTTACTAGACATAAGTGCTAGGACTAATAAATACAATAAGCAGTTTGCTCCATGACTGTAACTCAGAGTAACAGCTGTGCTGCTTGTGAAATGTGTTTCAATGTTCACGTTGATGAAAGCTCTGGTTGCAAACATGCCCTTGTCTTCTAGGCTTCCTTCTATCAAAGTCCAGCATAGCCTTTCCCGGCCTGGATGGTGGAAGTGTATGAGTGAGTTCAGGCGAGCTTTCCAGGACTGCTACGACAAACTACCACAACCCTAATGGCTCAAAATAACATAGACTTATTCTTTCAGGGTTCTAGAGACCACAAGTTGGAGATCTGGCTGAGCCATACTCCCCAAGTAGGTTGTATGGGAGAAAGGCTTGATTCTCGCAGTGCCCGATGTCTCCAGATGTCACTTGGTTCATGGGAGCATCCTCCTCATCCCTTCTTCACATGGCTCCCTGTTCTCTTTGTCTTCTGTGTGTCTTGAAGCTTCTGTTTCCATAAGAACAGTGGTTAGTGGATGTAGGCACTACCATAGGTCCCAGATGGACTCTCCCAAAGTATTTGATTACTACATAGAGGTTTCACTTCCAAGTAAAAGCTCCATGCCCACAGGTACTAGCAGTTTAGAAACTGAATAAATCATTTTTAAAATCAGGTCTTAATTCTATATTTTTAGATTTGTCTTTAATAATGTGTCTGTGTGTAGACATGTGCACATGAGTGAAAAGAGCTCACAGAGCCCTGAGACATCAGCTCCCTCTGGTAGCTGGAGTTACAGGTAGTTACGAGCTGCCCAGCATAGGTGCTGGGCATCAAATTCAGGTCCTCTGCAAGAAGAGTAACTGCTTTTAGCCACAGAGCCATCCTTTTAATAGGGCTTATTTCTCAAGAGAATATAAAATAAGGCACAAAATTGATGTGGGATGCCCTTCTGTATGCTGTGAGTATGTTTTATTATCACTGATTAATAAAGAATCTGATTTGACCAATATCCAGGCAGAATAGAGCCAGGCAGGAAATCCAAGCAAAGATAATGGGAAAAAGAAGGCAGAGTCTGGGAGATGCCAGCAGCCATCAGAGGAGCAAGATATGAGGTAGCAAGCCACGAGCCTCATAGTAAAGTATAGATTAATAAAAATGGGTTAATTTAAGTTGCAAGAGCTAGTTAATAATAAGTCTGAGCTAATAAGCCAAACAGCTTGTAATTAATATAAGCCTCAGAGTGGTTATTCGGGAATGGGTGGGTAGGAGAGAAATCTCTAGTTACAAATAAAGTACAAACGTAAGGCTCTCGAATTTCCAAAGAGCCTGGAAAAGCTTTTAAAAAATTCTAAACACACAGAAATGGAGCTGCACTGAGTTTCCTAGTTTCATAGTCTCATGTCAGCAGCAGCACAGAGATACATCTCCCAACAGCTGCCTGCAAGATAAAGCTGGCCATCAACCACCATGAGCTAAGCGACGTGGTGGGTTTCCACAGTCCCACACAGGCCTAGGTCCAGAGAGGTTAATCAGTCTGTGTGACGTGGTGGATTTAGCTTTTGGTCATACAAACAAAAAATGTTCATGAGCCTTCTGCACACTACCTGACGGCAGCATTGTGAGGGGAGAGTAAGTGTGGTATTCATTGCTACCTCCTTCATGTTGAAAAGCTGAGCAGGACAAAACCAACAGCCAAAACGACTGCTTTGGTCCTAGCCATGCCCATTTACCAATTTAAAACAATGATTAAAAAATGATTACAGATATGCAATAAAGACAGATTTGGATAAAAAGACCTATAAACAGGTCACAATGTGTTTGATAAATATGCATAAGCTGAGGAGAGTATAAAGGACAGAGTCATAGATTAAAAGAATAATTAAAAGATAATAAACTGAGATTCTTAAAAAGAAAACAGAATAATAAAAATATTATAAGCCATATAAAGATGAAAATAATAGAGAGTATGGATTATGTATATTATTGTGTTTTCTTTGAATTTTTTTGACCATTAATGAGATATCTACAGAGACACACTTGATTGTGGGGTCTGCTAAGCTAAACCAACATAAAGATATTGTGACTTCAAAATTTGGGTCTAAGGATATGCTGCTTTAGCAAACAGGTTCTGCTTTTATTTCCACAGAAGATGAAAAGCTACAGATTCCTTCCAGGATAATATCGTTTGATCAAGTAAGACCTCCTGGGAGATCTCCAATGGGATTTATGGCCCAGGTGATCCAACATCCAAAACAGCGTCAGGCAACTGGCTGAGACAATGTAGCCTCACAGACTACTACAACCAAGATTTAACCATAATTCTAAATTTTCTCAGGATCCCCATAAGATCACCAATGCCCCCATCATCAGGAAGTAGTATAGAAAACTAGACCTAAATTCCCAAAATACTGTTTATGTTTATTTTCATTCATGGTTATAAATGATTAATGGTCATAGTCAATCTCTTTCTAAAGGATAAGGGGGAATATAATGTAGAAATGATTTAAATAAGTAGATTATTGAATCTACTTTAATCTAAAAAACAACAGTTAATCTCAAAATACTTTACAATGGTATGAATTCAAGGTTATTGATAAAATTTAAGATCAATTTTGTTATACTATATGTATATTTCTACTCCTGTTTAAGGTATTGTGCTTATACAGCTCATTTAAAATGTAAAGTATAGTTAAGAAATACAAATTAATAGTCACCTATAATAGTCAAACTTATAGTCTGTTAGGTTTTCTAGATATACTGAGTTATATTTCAGATGGATAAGTAATCTTCAAATACTTCAAAGATCTACAGAATATGGCATTTAAAATGTTTTACGAGACATATCTGTTACTTGCAAGCACCAGTTACTTCAAGAGGATGATGGGCATAAGCTCCTTATGGAGTTTGCTTTCATTGTGGCAAGGCTAGCCATTTGGGCAAGAAACTGCTCTTGCCTGGACTGCTTGACTGTATGCTGCATAAACTGAACATACAGGACCCACAGGAAAATGACCACTAAACTTTGTCAAACAAGGCTGGATGGTCCTTCAGGATTCTTGCTTCACAGAAAAAAAGTCAGACATTCTTCAGGACAAAGAGGAAAGTGACTGACAAACTGCCAATATAGGTGGACAGTCTTTCAAAGTTCCTGCTTCATTGAAAAGTCTGCCAGATATTATGGACTCTTTAGGCTGAAATGTATGCTCTAGTGTTACAGAAGAACTTTAGGTGACTGCCCAGACAGCCAGATATTTCTGTCATTTCTAGAGTTTTGGAAGTTGTTTACAAAGCACTTCCAGCTTACTCAGGTAATATTATATCCTTCTGGCGTCTTTGATGGAGTTGAAGACTAGATAGTTATTATTATAGTTTTCCTTACTTATGATAAAGGATAAATTCGATATGAAACTTTAGACTCAAAAAGATAGGACAGATGATAGAGTATTTTCTTTAATTTTGTCAGATACAAATAGAGTAAATATTAATACTATAATTCTTGCTTGATACCTGTTTTATTATATGTAATTTTACAATGTTAAAGTTAAAATTTTCCTTTTTAATTAGACAAATGATGTGGGATGCCCTCTGTATGCTATGAATATGTTTTATTACCATTGGTTAAAAAAAGAATTTGATTTGACCAAGAATAGAGCCAGGCAGGAAATCCAAGCAAAGATAATGGGAAAAAGAAGGCAGAGTCTGGGAGACACCATCAGACATCAGAGAAGCAAGATATGAGGTAACAAGCCACGAGCCTCATGGTAAAGTATAGAATTAAAAAAATTAGTTAATTTAAGTTGTAAAAGCTAGTTAATAATAAGCCTGAGCTAACAGACCAAAGAGTTTGTAATTAATATTAAGTCTTAGAGTGGTTATTCGGGAATTAGTGGGTGGAAGAGATACCTCCAGTTACACAAAATAAAAAGCATTTGCCTTTATGCTAAAAATCAACAACAAACTATTTTGGTTCTCACCTGTATTTGCAGAGGAGCTCCATTTTAAGCATTATTTTCAACCTAAATCCTGGGGATGTAGCTCAGTAGTGGGACACATGCCTGCATGTACAGAGTCCTAAGACTGAATCTCAGGAAGTAAAAGAGGCAGGACTAGTGCCCCAGCCATTTCCAATACTCAGGAGTTGGTGGTCAGATGATCTAGGCTTCAAGGCCATAGGGACATGCTGTCTCAAAAAATACAAATAAAGCCTGGCAGTGGTGGCACACACCTTTGATCCCAGCACTCGGGAGGCAGAAGCAGGAGGATCTCTGTGAGTCTGAGGCTAGCCTGGTCTACAAGAGCTAGTTCTAGGACAGTAGGACTGTTATACAGAGAAACTCTGTCTCCAAACAAAAAAAAAAAAGAATTCACCATCACTGTTTGGACTGTTTGGGGAAAATTAGTCTATATGTTCATATGTTCCTATAAAAGTTAGTTTGCAAAGCAAATGATTGCTTCTCAGTGGTGGAGACGTCTTCCTGTTAGCTCTACAACATTCTGTTGTCCAGAAACACTGAAAGACTAAAGATTTTACCTTTTGTTTCCAAAGAATTGACCCAGACAAGCAATGGCTGTCCACTCCCAGAACAGAGAAGGGAATGCTGATTTTTACCTATCTCTAGCCTCATGGTGGAGCAGGCTTTTCTACAATCCCCCGCTGGCATTGAGTGAGTGGAATGTGGGCAGCCTCTGCTTCACAACTGCTCAGGCCTTACCTGCACAGGGGAATTGCTTGACATGAGGAGGCCCTGACCTCCAATAGCCAATCAGCACTTAGCATTCCTTTGACTTCTCTAATTGGCTTGAAGTTCTGCACCTGACTCTAGCTGATCCAATGGGAACTGGCTTCCTCTGACTGACAGCCTCCTCGTTGCCATGGAGCCTTTCACAGGGGAAGAAACTAGCCTACCTGGTGAAATGTGACTTAGCTCTTGTGTCCTGGGGCCATGATTATGCAGCTGTAGTCCCTAAAGCTGGGGCTGTATGTCAGACTGAAGACAGTGGGTCCCAGGGACCCCTCCTGCAAGGTGGCAACCAACCTGCCCCCGTTGGGCTCGGAAACGACTTTTTAAAGGAACTGGACTGAATTCAGGTTTTGGCTAAATAAGGTGGAAATGACACAGGAGTATTTGGGACACGTCCCCCCCACCACCGCCGCCGCCACCCAAGCTCAAAGGGAGGAAATCTAAGTTCCCTAATGTAACCAGTAGGAAGAAACTATAGTTAAATAAGATTGTCACATGGGCCCTAGAAAGGAAGACATACCAGCAGGCATGTGTAACCCCTTGGCCCACTGACCACATACATCCTCAGGACAGCTATGAATGCCACCCAGCACAAAACGTTAATTTGCTTAAAACACTATGAGAGAAAGGGGTGGAGGCGGTCTTCTACCGCTCAATTGTGCATTCTTGAGAGTTGGACTTTGTGGATAACAATGCCACTTTGTACTGTCAAAAGGGCCTTTCGGAGAGAGCCACCGTTAGCACAGAGATATACATACAGAAAGGCTGGTGGACACCTTGTGACGTCATCTGCCAGCTTAAGAAAGAAACATACCTCACCAGCACCTTGGTCTTAGTCTTCTCATCCTTCAGAATAATCCTGCTGCTTAAGCCCCCTGGCCTGTGGCATTTTTGTTACATCCAAATACAAGATGTCAGCCTCAATTATAGATAAACCCAAGGCTCCCAGCCATAACAGAACCCCAGGGCCACCACATCTGCTTGCAAAGTGGATGGTAATAATTTTCTCTCCTAATTCCACCTGCCAGCACCTGCTATCTTCGCCCCTGGCTGGATGTAACTGTGATTTCGTTTACACAGTAATGCTATACCGTTCCTGTCACCCACTGTCAACAGCTTCACGGCATCCCTGGGAGGCAGACAGGGAAGGAATGACTGTTCCCATCACCAGGGTGAAGACGCTGTGACTCAGGGGGCATCCTGCTTGCTGAAGGTCACAGATCTGGTTACACAATATTCCCTGAGAAAAGAGCCTATGTCATCTACCTCCTGAATAAATATTGCTGTGGGGACATATTCATTATTACTTATTTTAATAAGAGGCTGGGTATGCTTTCTACTCAAATTCCGCTCCTGCAGTATGCATTGTGGGAGAGATAAGTAAAGAAAGATGCTGGGTCATTCTTGACCTAAAATCCTGAGTCATGTAAGTATCCTTGGGTAAGGGACATATTTTCTCAACAACTCAACCTTATTATTAAATATAGGAATGAGGGCCAGTGAGATGGTTCAGTCAGTAAAGGTGCTTGCTGTCAGCCTGATGGCCTGAGTTCAATCCCTGGACCCATATGGTATAAAGAGAGAGAATCACGGGTTGTCCTTTGACCTCCATCAGTATAATTCACATCTCCTCCCCCCAAATAAACAAACAAATGTAAAAGCAAGATAGACTCTACCCATATTCTTGACCCTCTCTGCCACATGACGCTGATTTCCCCCATCTCAATCACATATTTTTGAAGTTAATAGCATTTTCATTCTTTCAGCTTCTCCTGTAAGCGAGGTTAGTGTGTCAGGCTTTCTTGTCTAGCTCATTTTCCCTTCGCCTCAGAACAAGTGAACTCTAAAGAGGTTTGGTGAGTGGATGGGTGGGGACATTCACAGCTTAACTAATGGGTCAGCTGATTAGACGGCTCTTGATTTATAATGCCTGGGAGCTAGGCCCAGTGTCTTCTCAAGCCCATGTCCTCAGCAGCCAGCACTGGCCCTCCTAAGCATTGTTCTTGTGAGCACTTGAACATGTTTGGGGATATCAGAGATTAAGATCTGCATCCTTTGCTGATTGGCCTGTGTTGCTACCATTCCTTTACCACGTAAGTCTAAATTTAAGAAATCTGCCCATACCATGAATCCTGATCAGCCATGAGGTCATAGGAATCCCCAGGCTTTAGTTCCTAACATTTCCACCCTGATTTTTCCTGCACCAGACTCTCTTGGCAAGTTAGTCGGCTCTGTCAAAGTACAAATCATATTGAGGGTGTGAATATCAAATTCACCTCAAGTTCAATGCTCTGGGCTTTTCATTCTGCCCTATGACCTTCTTATGGAAACCCCGTGAGGTTGGATTTAAGGTCTGTTCCACAAGATGGAGCTCATGCCTAGTAGTTAGCAGAGCCAAGAACCTGCGGCTGACTGGGTCAAGTGCCCTGGGGGAGAACCTACAACCGTTATTCTGCTATGGACTCAGTGTCTCACAGCATCCTCCATTCTTATCTGCACACCCACAGATTGATGGCTCTCTCCACCCTCGTCAGAGAAGCATGTCGATCAATGCTCCTTCATGGGACCATTGTGGAGCTGGAGACTTCAGAACTGTACGTGCCAAAAGGCCCTGGATGAGTGCAGTGAAACAGGGTTGTCCCACTGCATGGATGAAGTCAGTAGCTGTGACAGCGTGCCCAAGACCCCTGCAAGCTCCAGCCCCACAGAATCCCAGTGTGGGTGGGAGAGGCACTCATGCAGTCTCACTGCTAGCTGAGGACCTTTTGAAATCTCTGACCACTGGAGGAAGAAAAGTTAGAGGTTGCCCGTGTCCCAGTAGATTGGTCCACACCTGTTCACATAGAGGAAACGCTAAGTGAACTCTGGTTTTAAAAGGGGGGCACATGAAGTAGGAAGAGAAAAGTAGAGAAAGAATGAGGTGGAGTTGGAGGGGAGGGGATGGATTTAATCAAATCACATTATTTGCACATATGAAATTCTCAAAAAAGAATTCCGTGAGTTTTCTAATGTAAAATGTTCTCTCTAGCTCCTGCCTGGGTGACAGAGAGGCAGTACTGACCACCAATCATACTGATAGAAAAGCAGAGGAAATCAGTGCCAAGGACAATCCCCATAGCAGCAAGCAGGTCCACACATGTAGTGGTACTTCATTTGTATTTTAATAAATAAAGCTTGCCTGAAGATCAGAGAGTAAAACAGCTGCAATGGTCAGCCTTACAGACCAGGCAGTGATAACACACACCTTTAATCCCAGTATCTATACTAGTTGCCATAGAAACCAGGTGCTATTTAATCCCAGTGGTGCACACCCTTAATCCCAGAACTGGAGAGGGTTGATTATAAAAACAGGAGGAAAGAGCTCTCAGACACAGTCTCATTCTGCGACTCCTGGAGGCAGGATCACCATTTTGGACTGAGGTAGTGGTAAGAGCCAGTGGCTGGCTGTTTCACTTTTCTGAACTTCAGGTTGAACCCCAATTTCTGTCTTTGAGTTCTTAATTAATCATGCTACATACACATTCATGACATGCATAAGTAGGAAGATATAATATATGAATATAAATACAGGTACCTATGTGTGTGGATAATGATAAATGTCTGTGGCTAAAAACAATTACATGCACGTCTATGAAAAAAAAATGTCTCAGGCACTGTTCTAAGAAGCGAACATATATAATGTTCTTAAATCAACTCTTAAGATTTATTTTATTGTCAGGCATGGTAGTGCATGCTGTTAGTCCCAGTACTCAGGAGGCTGAGGCAGGTGAATCTCTGTGAGTTCAAAGCCAGCCTGGTCTACAAAGCAAGTTCCTCTGTAAGAAAAGCAAGCTCTCTTAATCACTGAACTAGCTATCCATCCCCTAAATCAACTCTTGATAAAGACAAAACCCTCATTCTTTTGCTTTTCTTCCATGCAGGAACAGAGATGTACATCTAGAGACACAACAGCCCTTGGGTGTTTATAAGGCTATGCATATAAAGAAAAGGCCCAGAGAGTCCTGAAACCATGGCCCAGTGCCATAAAACCACTGAAGCAAGGCCAGCAGCTGCCCATCACCGGGCAAGACCTCCAATTAACTGCTTGGTTTTGATTTCTGAAACATTGAGAAAATGATAAGTACTAACTACACCTTGTGAAGCTTATGTCTGAACAATAAAAGAATTTGGGGCCAATGGGACATTAACACCTAAAATGGACACAAGCTAAAGAATGGCTGGACAAGGAATGGAGACACAGAGCAAAGAGAAGACACCATGGGACAACAGCAACAGCTGGCATGATGGAAACATCAACTTGAATGACGTCTCGGAACTGGCGGCTTCTTTATACCAAAATGGGCTTTCTTTAATGAACAAAACACGTGTTAGACTCAGCCTTGGATTCAGCGAGGATACAGCTGCAGTCTGACAGCAGACATCCGCTGTACTCCGCTGTTGTGTCTGTAAACGCTCCCAATTTCCAAAGTCTGGTGACAGCTCTTCCTTGTCAGTTTTAACCACCCACTCACACATATATTCTCTCTGCCATTCCTGTTTTGAATGAAGCAAGCATCAGAGGAGCCAGTGTCTTACCTTCTGCCTTTGAAATCATCAATCACACTTCCCCAACTTTGCATGTTTGGCAGCCAGGGTGAGAGGCTACATCTGGCTTCCCATCCCCCACCTCACTTGCCGTCATCACTCCATGACTGTCCTTGAAGGATGGAGCAGATGGAAGTTTCTGTCCCAGCAGGTCCCACTTTCATTCAGTCCCAAATAAACACACGGAGGCTTACATTAATTATAAACTGCTTGGCCTATTAGCTCAGACTTATTATTAACTAGCTCTCATAACTTAAATTAACCCACAGTTCTTATCTATGTTTAAACACATGGCTTGGTACCTTTTCTCAGTAAGGCATTGTCATCTTGCTTCATCTTCATCTGACTGGTGACTGCATTTCTGCCTTTCCTTTTTCCAGAATTCTCCTATTCTGCTCATCCCACCTATACTTTTTGCCTGGCCTCTGGCCAATCAGTGTTTAATTAAACCAGTATGAGTGACAAATCTTTACAGTGTACAAGAGCATTATCCCACAGCAGGATGGTATGGGTGGGTTGGTTTTGGTTTCGTGCCCTTTTTTCTAAGAAGAAAGGATGGGTTTTCAATAGATATAGACTCTTGCATTGTTTCATGAGACTCCTTATGACTGTGGGCAGCCTTGTTCACAGGTTCTTAAACTGTGGTTCCTGACCACATACACTCCTGGGATCATGTAACTGAAAGGGGATGGAGAAAAAAAAGTTGACAATAATACAAGTTTTCTGAATAGGTCAACAACTAATTCAAAATTAAATGTAAAATGAACAGAAGTACTTCTGGCTGGCAGTGCTTGCCCGTGTTCTGTCCTGACTCTTCACGGAAGCCTTGGTTCTGAACACACACACATGCACACTTTGCATGAGACAGCACCAACAAATGCAGCTTGGAAGAACTCAGATCACATTCCAGAATGTTCTGTGTTATGACTGGTTGGGTTTTTGCTATACATACAAAGTTTTCTGCTCTTATAGAAACAAATGGCTTGATGTCAGAAAACAAAAGCTTCTTTTGCATTTGTTGCCCTTCCTCAGCATTTAATCAAGTTAGTTCTTTGTTGGATTGGATTATGCTAGAATGTCTGTTGTCAAAAATTGCTGTTTGAGTTACTGACTTGAATTTCATTTTTTAAGTTATTAAGTGATTTTTGGCTTGGGATTTAGGATGAAATCTCTGATAATTTCTAAGAGGACTTTTAACACACTTCTGCCATTGTGCACTTACATTTACATGAAGTATGTTCTCAGCATTAACGATTATGAAGTCAAAATACTGATCAACTTTGTAAGGCATTGAAGTCAGTCGGTGGTGGTGCATGCCTTTAATTCTAGCACTCAGGAGGCAGAGGCATACAGATCTCTGTGAGTTCAAGGCCAGCCTGGTCTATAAGAGCTAGTTCCAGAACAGGCTCCAAAGCTACAGAGAAACTCTATCTTGAAAAGTCAAAAAAAAAATGTGATATGCATACTCAACTGAGATTTAATTCTGTGTATGTGTGCTTGCTCATGGGTGCACACATACTCATGTGTGCAGGAACCAGAAACCCGTATTCTTGTCTTCCTCTGTCATTCTTGAGACTGGTCTCTCATTGAACCTAGAGTTTACTAATTCGACATGATTGGCTGGCTAGTGAGCTCCAGGAACCCCTATGTCTGCCTCCTTCAGTGATAGAGTTACAAGCACATCCCACCACATCTAGCTTTTGTGTGGGTGCTGGGGATAAAAGGCAAGTCCTCATGTTTACACATCGAATGCTTTACCCAGGAGCCATCCCCCCAAACCCTATTTCTTGATTTGAAAATAAACAGTCACGCCCGTCTCATATGTATGGGAAATTACCATTATCTTTAATAAATGGTAAAATTAAATGCAACCAAAGATTGTTTAAAGATAAATTTCTTTATGGCTTTTTGTCAGTAAATGTTTGATTCGCAGGCCTCTCTCTTATAGACTTATATAACTGGGGTCATATAAAAGTTTCTTGAGGCAAAAGGTGACAAGCAAAAGTAGTTTAAGCAGTCTCGGCTGGACTCACCTTGTCAACCTTTTGCCTCCAACCAAAATGTCACATCACGTATTTTGCTATCAGCCTTACTGGGTATAATTTGCATACAAACAATGTACCTTTTTTCAGGTTAGTGATTTTGGCAGGTACAGGCACCTGGGTAAACACTAGGACATCTGAATGGTGAACACTGTTGGTGCACTGTTTCTATGGTCTCTGCGTCCACAGATCTGGATCCATCCAGTGTCACACACCCTTTGGGGAGGCAGAGGCAAGCAGGTCTCTGTAACTTCAAAGCCAGCCTGGTTTATACAGCAAGCCCTGCCACAAGCCTGTCATCTCAACTACTCAGCAGGCTGAAGCAAGAGGATCACAGATTTGAGGGCTACCTGGATTACAGAGGGAGATCAAAATGAGCCTTGACAGCTTAGTGTGATCCTGTCTCAAAATAAAGACAGGGCTGGGGACAATTATTAATTAGCTAATTAATTAAAGTAAATTTAAAGGCACACCTATATTAAACATGCACACAGCTTTCCCTTGTGGTTGAATCCCACTGGGCTATGCCCGGATTGGCACCTAATACTTGCTTTGCAACATTTGTAAAATGTTGTTGAATGACTACTAGACAGCTGTGGGAAGTACTGAGTTCCTTAAAGGGCACTTAGTGTGGGGATGCTCCCATTGGTCCACGATGAGCCCTGTGCTAGTAAATCACCACAGCAATATCAAGGATGTGACTAGCACTGCCCACAGAACAACCTACTCAACCTTATACAGAGCCCTAAGTGTTTTCAAGCCCCAAGAGGCTGAAAAAACAGTCTGCATGAACACAGTCTGACCCTGCCGTTGTCAGGCTGGATCTGATCACACACACCCTGCCCCAAACTCTCACATAGGGACCTGCCCATCATTGCTTGTCTTAGGGTTACTATTGCTATAATGAGACACTGTGACCAAAATAAACTTTGCAAGGAAAGAGTTTTGGCTTAATATACTGAATAACAGTCCATTGAAGAAAGCCAAAGCAGGAACTCAAACCAGGAAGGGACCTAGAGACAGGAGCTGATGCAGAGGCCATAGAGGGGTGCTGCTTACTGACTTGCTCCCTATGGCTTGCTCAACCCCTTTCCTATAGAACCCAGGACTGCCAGCCCAAGGGACGGCCCCACCCACAATGGGCTGGACTCTCCCACGTCAGTCACTAATTAAGAAAATGCTCTACAGACTTGTCTATAGCCCGATCTTATGGAGGCCCTTTCTCAGTTTAGGCTCTCTCCTCTCAGATGACACTAATTTGTGTGGAGTTGGCACAGTAAGTAGTAGCCAGGACATTGGCCCTGCAATCCAGTGTCTCTGTGTCCTTAGATTCTGACACTCAAAATGGAATTGCAATTAAAGCATGTGACAAAGCTGTTGAGGAAGAAGTTTGTGTCTACTCTGAGGTCAAACCATTATCCAGAAAAAAGAAAGAAACTTCCTTCCTTCCTTCCTTCCTTCCTTCCTTCCTTCCTAAGAAATCAAACCCTGCATGGAAATATGATGGCAATATTTGGAGGAAGTTATAAACAGAAGTTTCTGTCCCGCCTGGTCTTGCAACCATTCAGTCCCAAAGAAATAACACAGAGAGGCTTATACTAATTATAAACTCTTTGGTCTATCAGCTCAGGCTTATTATTAACTAGCTCTTACAATTTAAAATTAAACCATAATTCTTGTCTATGTTTAGCCTCTTGGCATGATAACTTTTCTCATTAATGCATCTTGCTTTCTCTGTGTCTGGCTGGTGACTGCGTCTCTGACTTTCCTCTTCCCAGAGTTCTTCTACTATGGTCACCCTGCTTATACTTCCTGCCTGG
The DNA here is from genome assembly GCA_001685075.1 of Bramus lutescens. Lineage (NCBI taxonomy): Eukaryota > Metazoa > Chordata > Mammalia > Rodentia > Cricetidae > Bramus > Bramus lutescens. Next base: position 473,560 of record LOEQ01003025.1, on the reverse strand, counting down.
CTACTAACCAACCAACCTTTTATTAAACCAATATTAGTGACAAATCAGTGTACAAGAGGATTCTCCCACAGCAGAAAGTGATCTGAGTGTGGGCTGAACACTACTAGAGAGGAGGGCATGGCAAGGGGCAGGGAAGAACATCTGAGGCGTCCTTTGATTGATAACTTTTGGTTTTCCAATGGACTGCAACATACAAGCCCACCCAGGACAGAGGGCACAGCTTAGTCTGAATTCCAGCTTCACCACCAGGAAGTAGGTAAGATTGGAGTGGGGGTACAAGGAGATCCACGCTTGCCCTCATCCACTGTCAGAGGCCAGGCCACCCTCTGTCCATTTCTATGGAGAAAAACTAGTCATTCATGATGACCAGTGAACTTCCAGAACCCCACTGTCTCATGAAAACCCAGTGTAGTCTAGTTTACTTAATCATCTGCAATTCTGTGGGATGCAGACGTGTTCAGCACTTTCAAAGGAACTCTGAGCCAGCAGCACCAGGACCTAATAACACTATATGTGTGTATGTGTGTATGTACACATATACATATACTATATATAAAACATATAGTGTTTATATAAAACATATAAATACTATGTATTTAATATATGTTATATATAATATCATATGTATATAGTTATATATAAAACACATATAGTGTTTTTACATGTATAACATATCTATAATAATACATATATAACATATCTATAATAATACATATATAATAACATATTTTCCTTCTTTGCTGTAAGGGAAGAAAATTATACAGGAGACTTTATTGAATGGTATTTTGCATGAATGCCAGTGTGTCTGTGTAACACACAGTGGCAAAGATACTACAGACAAACATGGGAGAGACACCAGTGGCTTCTCTCTTCTTCACATGAAGAAAACAGAAACACAAATTCAGACCATTTGTCCTCTTGTGAAAGAGACAGAAGGGGGCTAGAGAGACAGCTCAGGGGTTAAAAGCACTTGTTGCTCTTGAAGAAGACCCAAGTTCAGTTCCTAGCACCCACATGATGGCTCACAATGGCCTGTAACTCTAGCTCTAGGGGGATCTTACACCCTCTTCTGGCCTCCATGAGCACTGCACTCAAGTGTACATATGCCCACACATATATACATAATTAAAAATAAAATAAATCTGTAAAAGGCAGGAAAGACTATTCTCAGCCTGGCCATAAAGGAACCCCATGAATTTCTGCTTGTTTTCACTAGGACCATACTCAGCACGGGTCCCAGGAGGATGAGAGATACACCACACCAATAAACACCCCCCCACACACACACACAATTTCCTGGCTTAAGGGCTCCCATGGCCATCCCTGACTTCTGTGGAACTTTATTGTGTAACTGAGGCAGACCAGCTCTGCTGTAAGTTGTGAACTATGGGGAATTCACTGTGCAATATCACCAGGCCAATGAAATAAAACAACAGCTCATTGATGGCTATTGTGGCTATGGTACTTAAAGGCCTCGAATCCCCACTATTCGGGAGGCTGAAGCAGTGGGATCCCAAGGTTCAGGGCTTCCTGGGCTACATGGCAAGTTCAAAGCTAGCCAGTACAACTTAGTGTGTCTTGTTTCAAAATAAAAAGTGAAAAAATATCTGATGGTTTAGCACAATGGTGGATACTTGGTCAGCATTTGTGAGACCCCCAAGTTCAGTCTCCAGGAAGAGGAAATATGAACAGGTTAAAAGGCAATCTACAACCTCATCTTGTTCAAAACAAGCCAGATGCATAGAAAGGCTCAGAAATAGATGTGTCAAAACTTGTCTCTTGGCGGTAGGAGGAAAGATTATTTTTATTTTCTATTTTTTGAGAGGCTATGTATAACAGCCCTTCTAGAACAAGAAGATGCTTTGAAAAAACTGAAATTATCTGCCTGACTCAATTTCCTCATCACCTGTGCCAAAGAACAAGTCAAAGGACTTTGCAGGAGAAGCCTTAGGGTCTGGTGGAAAGGAAGGGATGGTTTGTGTTTAGTGTCTATCCCCACTGACACCTCATATGCCTGCAAGAGACTTCCTGAGACACTAAGCATGGGGATGAGGGTAGAGGACCTGATGGACACCGCTGACCTCACGGGGAGAATGTACACAGAGAGACCACTTCCTGATGAATTCCGTCAGAATGACTCCACCTTTGGGGATGGGGCTCAAGATTACACACTTCAACTGCCCAGGATACTCAGCCTTAGAGAATAAGACCGCCTGCCCTGGGCAGTCACCAAGAGCTTCAGGGAGATGTCATATGACGTCTTTCACACGGCAGCCTGCTGCGAGAACCCTGTTCCATTCGCTAAGTCTCCTGGGAACAAACAGGCTGTGAGAAAGCCATACTGCTAGAAGGCGGCATTGTGACAATGTTAGCACAAGGCACGTGTGTGGTGATGGTCCCATCTGGTCGGAGGCAGAAGCACCCGCAACTTCATAGGAAGTTTTTAAGATAGAAACGCCTACCTCGGGGGACTCTAATGCGGAAAGGAGTCTATGGGGGATGGGAGCAAGAGGAGGAGGAGCAAGAAAGACTGGTGGGATATGTGTGGTATGAGAGCAGGAGGAGGGACCATTCATGGGGAGGAGGGAGAGGAGCAAAGGAGGGGAGGGGCAGGTAATAGGGGATTAGTAAGACCAGTACACACACACACACACACACACACACACACACACACACACATACGCCACCTTGAAACCCATTTCTCAGTGTGCTAACTAAAAAGTTGGAAGATCCTACCCTCTCTGAGGAGTGGATGAGGGATGGGGAAAAGGTGGTGGGGGGAGGAGGAGGGGAAAGAGGGGGAACTGTGGTTGGTGTGTAAAATCAATAATAAAATTTTAAAAAATAAAATAAAAATTTATCTTAAAAGGTAATTTAGGGGGACTGAAGAGATAGTTCAGAGAGTAAGAGCATTGCTCTTGCAGAGGGCCCAGGTTCAATTCCCAGCACAATTCCCAATGCCCACAGGGCAACTGACAACCACCTGTAACTCCAGTTCCAGAGCAATTTGATGCCCTCTTCTGGTCTTTCCGGACACCGCATGCATGTAGGACACATATGTAGGCAAAATATCAGAACACATTAAAGTAAAATAAATAAAATCTTAGCGTAATTTAATAAACTAGACATAGTGGTGCATTCCCAACAGCACTTAGGAGGTGGAGGCAGGAGGATCAAGAGTTCAGGATCATCCTTGGCTATATATAAAGAGACTTTTTAAGGTAATCCTAGTATGACATTCTTTCTTTAAAAAAATCAGGTATATTAAAAGAAGAATTACGAGTGAAAAGGTGGGTGAATACTAAATGGGATTTAAAATAATAAATAAAGGAACATGAGAGGAATGTTCTGGAAAAGGCAATAAAAGGATCAGCTCCCACCTGAAGGGCTGAGGGAGGTGTGGAAATGTGAAGGGCACCCTCCTGTCCAGGCTGAGCCTCAGACCTCATGGAGATGCATCTGGAGCCATTGCATGGTGGAGACCTGTGCAGTGTGAAGCTGGCTAGAGCTGATGTGTGACTAGGAAGTGAGCTTTCTGGGCAGTAACAATCTCCAGGTATCCCATAGGCAACCCCTAGCAGGAAAGCTTGCTATTGTACACTAGTGGAGGAGTAAGAGATCAAGGAGCAGATCTGGGGCTGGCTGAGCAACAGCTATCACAGGGCACCTTAAATGTTCCAGAATGATCAAGAATTTGTAAGCCATCCATTATGGTGCTAATATTCTCTCTTCCATCAGTCTGAAACTTGGGTTTGCTGAGCAATTGACAACGTGTGTGTGTGTGTGTGTGTGTGTGTGTGTGTGTGTACACATTTTGCATGCAGGTATATCTGTATGAAGGTGTCAGGTACCCTGGAACTGGAGTTACAGACAGTTGTGAACAGCCATATGTGTGCTGGGAATTGAACCTGGGTCTTCTGGAAGAACAGTCAGTGCTCTTAACCACTGAGCCATCTCTCCAGATCCATGATTGAAAAGTTTTCTTTATTTTATTTTATCTTATTTTATTTTTTGGTTTTTCGAGACAGGGTTTCTCTGTGTAGCTTTGGAGCCTGTCCTTGAACTAGCTCTAGGCCTACCTCTGCCTCTCAAGTGCTGGGCTTAAAGGCATGCACCACCACCACCCGGCCAAGTTTTAATTTCTGCACAATGTGAGTTTTCAGGGAAGAAAATAAAGCAGCAAAGTTCAACCATGTGCTTGAGTGTCACACAGTCAATTAGGAATGACAGGAAAATCAAGTTGTCATCCCAGGCAGAGGACTTCAGATCAAGGCAACCAGAGAAGGAATGATCCTGAAAGTCCACAGACGCTTTGCTTTGCTCCGGGCTCCCCTTCCCCGCAGAGCAGAGAAGGCTGGGGTTGGTCTCAAGGCAGGACTGCCCACCTTCCTCCTTCCTCCACAATAGACTGTGAACAAGAACAACTGTCTCCCACTTAGGAAGCCTTGACTTACTAACATCTCAAAGGGCCCACAGCAGGGGCAGGAAGGGAAGCTGGGCTCCTGAGCCTCCAAGTGTGGAGGGTTACCACAGTCAGGGTGGTCCACTCCCTCGGAGAAATGCCATCCCCCAGGAGCAGCAGAACTAACCCCATGAATGCAGGTAACTGGTTTGACATGTTGTTTGCTCTGAGGACAAGCAGTTTATCTCCACAATGGGGAAAAAAAACACTCAATAGCCACAAAGTCTATTTGAGCAATTGTTTTTTCTTAGAAAGTTCCTTGGAGCCAACTGCTTCCTACATTACTTTGGTTTTGTTGTTATTTTAATTTTTTTCTATTTTTATGCATGAGTGTGGTGTGTATGTATATTTGGATATATGTGGGCACAGATGTGTGTGAGCTCATGGGCACATGTGATCGTGAACATAGAGGGCAGCGCTTGATGACATGCACATGTGTGTTCACAGACATAGGGGATAGAACTTGATGATGGGCACATGTGTGATCATGGACATGGGACAGAGCTTGATGACGTGCACATGTGTGATTGTGGACATAACGGGCAGGGGTTGATGGCAGGAATCATCCTGGCTCTTCTACCGTATTCACTGGGGGAGGATCTCTCTATTCGACCAGGAGTTCATCAGTATAGCTGCTCTTGCCAGCCAATTTGCTCTGGGGATCTCCTGTCTCTGCCTTCCAAGGCTGAAATTATACATAAATCACCATACTCACTTAGTATTTACCTGGATTTTAGGGCATCCAAACTCCTCAAGCTTGTAGAGCAAGTACTTTACGTTCTAAGCCATCACCCCAGCATAGCCTTTGACCACTTTGAAGGGGATTCGAATGGTGGTTATGAAAACTCTGTCTATAATTCATGGATCAACAATTATTTTACAAAGAATTTAAAGGTTAAAGCAGAAGTCGAGTTCTGTGAACTAAATGAAAATGAAAATATAACTTAAGAATTCAGGGAAGGGATCAGGGAAATGGCTCAGCAGTTAAGAGCACTGGCTGCTTTTGCAAAGGACCTGAGTTCAATCCCCACCAGTCATATCTAGCAGCTCACAATCACCTGTAACTCAAGTTTCAAGGGGATCTGACACCTCTTCTGGCTTCCATAGGCATTGTGCATGCATGTGTGTGCACACACACACACACACACACAAATCTTTTCTAAAATCAAGAGGAAAATTCTAACACAAGTCATCTGTGGCTGAGAACAAAGTTGGGTCTAAGCCAATGACCTCAGCATCCACTTTAATATTTTACAGAAGAATGTGTAGGTCTCCTAAAAGCAAAAAAAAAAAAGCCAAACTAGAACAAACCAAAGAAAAGCCACACATGCCAGAGAGGGCATCAATAAAGCACAGGGAAAATAGAGAATAATCCACAAAACCCAAAGTTGGTATGTTTAACGATTGTTGAATATGGTGGTTTGAATGGGAATGGCCCCCATGGGCTCATATATTTGAATGTTTGATCCCTAGTTTGTGGAACCATTTGGGAAGGATTAGGGGGTGTGACCTTGGTGAAGGAGGTGTGTCACTAGGGGTGGGCTTTGAGGTTTCCACAGCCCACACCATTCCCAGTTAACACTCTCAGACTACACCACGTCTGCCTGCCTGCCTGCTACCATGCTCCCTGCTGTGATGGTCATGGACTCACCCTGTGCAACACAGCAAGCCCCCAAACTAAACCCTTTCTTTTATAAGCTGCCTTTGTCGTGGTGTCTCTGCACAGCAGCAGGAAAGTAACAGAGAGATCAGGAACGGGAGAAAGATGATGAAGGGGTGTGGAGAGACACCACCACGAACTGCAGGCGGACTGAGAGCATGGTGGGGGAGTGTCCACTCGGGAAGGAGCAGAGCCTCACGACCAGCTGCTTGTCAAAGGATAGGGATGAACAAAGCCACGCCCTCCTAGAGTTCACACCCTCATGGAGAGAGAGTTGATCCTCTGCCAAGCTCAGGCATGAGCAGGTGGCTCTGGAGAGTGCTAATTCTATGAAGGAGAGAGCAAAGCTGGCCATGACAGAGGGTGGCTGGCTGGAGATTTCACAGCTGCTCCAAGGAGGGAAATCACCCACCCTGTGACCCATGTAAGCAGTGGGTCTGCACTACGGCCTTGTGGTTAGGGGTAAGATTGGCCCATCCCAGGAAACAGAGAGGCCACGATGGTTGTGTTGGGGCTGGATTCTGAAATGTCCCCACAGACTCATAGTTGGGGGGTTATTTACTAGAGCATGGGCATGATAAGACTGTCAGCTGCAAAGCCAAAGGAGGAGACACTCCTCCTCAGCATCCATTAATTGTCAATAGTAACGCTTTGAAGGCTCCACTGGCCCCCGGCCCCTTCCCCTGCCTTTCTTTGCTTCTCATTTGCCATAAAGTAAATGGGTGGCCTCTATCACACACTCCAGCCACTAGGATCTGTCTCCTCATGGGGCCCGGACCCAAGGATCCCAGCACAATGCACAACACGCTTAACCCCCTGCAACCATGAGTCAAGATGAATTCTTCCACGTGAAGTCATTTTGTCATTGCGATGAGAAATCTGACTAACCCAGGCTGGGATACAGTTTGTGTGGGGAATGAAAAATGATTGGTGGGGGAGGGGAGCAAGTGCACAGAAGAGAAAGCATGCAGTACATGGGCAGCTCAAGCGTGACACAAAATACAACAGGAAGTCTGAGGAGACTGTCCGTCAAGGGTGCCTGTCGTCTGCTCAATGGATTAAACAGAGAGCCTGGCTGGCTGGGATGCAGAGAGTGAACCAGAAGAGTATCCGAATGGAGCAGGGGTACCAGGGGGAGGCCATGGCAGTCATCCGGGGGACAGATGATGGGGTTGATCGCAACTGTTGCAGTGGTTCCATTAGGAATGTGTGGGGAGGTCAGAAGCCACAGGGCTTGGTGACAGCCTGAGTAAGATGACATATGAAAACGGAGGAGCACCAGGATGACTTATAGATTTTTATTCCCAGCAACTGAATAGATAGTAGAGCATTCTCCTGCCAGGGGAGGACATGGAGGACGGTTCTGTCTGCAAACGCAGAGCCGGCCTCCTAGAACCTTTTCAACCCAGGAATTACCAAAAAGCATTGTCGTCAACCCTTCTGAGAGGCAGTTTCTCAAACCAAAATCGCCTGGCAGAGTTAATTAACAGAGGTTTCACTCCCTGAGAGGGCTGATTCTCAGTTCTGGGGTGCCCTTTGAACTGGAGCTCAGACAGAGTCACAGACTCAGCCAGGGACAGAGGTTTAATCAGCCAGCAGTGCACTAAGAGGGAGGTCCTGGTGAGACTCACATGGCCCCTGTCCAAATGACCGCCTCACCGCTAATTCCTTAAGAAGTACTCAGTGGTCTGCTACTAATGAAAGCCTTGTGACCCGCCTGAGAGGGTGGCATCCTGCAGTGAGAGTACTGAACATGGTGGTGAGCACCTAGCAGCATCCATGGTCACATCCACGGGTGACCNNNNCCATGGTTATTCTCCATCATGGGAAAGTTGACACTCAGGAAATGTAACTTAGGTCAGCTCAGCCCACCTGGCTAGGAACCACAAATACATATTTTCTGAACCAAAGGAAAATATATGAGCTTAGAAAAGTCACCTTCCCTATGCCTCAGTTTCCCTTGGAGGACGACACCTTCCCCCCATCGTGAGATTTTCACTGCTCCACTGAAGCTCAATAGAGTCTGTGAACTTTCTGTATTGGGACACATCTGATAGAAGGTGAGATGAACTATGATAATGCCAGGTCACATATGTAGATGGTTCTCCTGAAGTGGTGGGGGCACTGGAACTCAAATAGTCAGAGACCTTCCCTAGTCACACAGCTAAGCTTCGAGAAAGCGGGGGTTTGACCAAACCCAAGATCCAACTGCTCCCCATCACTGTCCTTGAGCAGACCATCTGCTGTCTCCCTGGTATGCCACCTCTCAGTTGTCCCTGCTCAAAATGCCCAGGACGAGAGGCCCAGAGACTTCTCCATCCAGGAATAAGCCAGCAGAGCTCCCCACCTCTCCTTGCCTCTCTGCCTAGTTGCATGGAAACAGTCGAGGGTGTGCTCAGCTCTGTCATTGTCCCTCCGTCCTTCTTGCAGCTGATATCCAGAACAGAATTCCTCAGCCAACGGAATCAAAGGTCACAGACCTGTTGATCTCACTGTTGCAAGGCCTGCAAGGTCCTCAGAAAAGCAACCTGAAGCAAAGACAAATGAGGACTTTCTCATTCTGCGACCTGGAGCCTTGAGGAGAATTGGAGTTTTGAGGATTGGCCTACTGGACTTGCTGGAGCATTTCCTGCTGCAGCACCTTACAGGGACTTGCTCCAGGCTTGAATATTTTTTGAAATATTCTCTCACTCCTCCCCACCTCCCCCCTCTCTTTTTCTCTCTCCAAGAGAGAATGCAACATTCATCCTTCCTGGTAATTATATCTCTTACACTAGATGTTAAAGGATGCTTGTGTTCCTACTGCTCTCCTGGGATAATAGCATGTACCCTTAACTCACCAGAGATTCAACATTTGCTACAAAGCAAATTGCTAGCCATAGGATCCAGGGATCAGGCTGTAGACATCTCAGGAGGCCACACCATTCTGCCTTCCATGGTGGATATAGGATTTTGCCCATGGGAAGAAGACTTACACACAAATGATTAAATGATTATTTGGTAATGTGCTAACATTAAGCCACTATAGTGAAGAAAAATAACTGACAGTGAGAATAGATGGTGTACCAGATAATGTTGTAAGCTCTTCTATAGGTAGATAGATGATTGATAGATAGATAGACAGACAGACAGACAGACAGACAGAGAGACAGAGAGAGAGAGAGAGAGAGAGAGAGAGAGATAGACAGATAGATAGACAGACAGACATAGATAGGCAGATGGACAGATGGACGGATGGACAGACAGACAGACAGACAGACAGACAGACAGACATAGACAGCTGGATGGGTGGACAGATGCTATCTATCTATCTATCTATCTATCTATCTATCTATCTATCTAAAAGACAGATGATGAATAGATGAATGTATGGATGAATGTATGAATGTATGTATTATGTTTGTATGATGGATGGATGTCATCTGCATGCTGTGTGATATTTTCAGCCTTCATGCATACTAACTTATCTAATCCTTGCTCCACAGTGTAAAGTGGGGACCACTGCTCCCTCCACACTTTGCAGAAGAGACACATCATTCAGCGGATGGCCAGTATCACAGAGCAAGTGCGCTAGACTTGAGCTTAGGTCACCTAATAAGGGAAACCACCATCTTGATATGTGAGCTGTGTTAAAGGGGATCAGTCAGCTAGAAACTCATAAAAATATCTTTTTTGAACTTGAGACAACTAAAAACATAAGAAGTAGATCTTGCAATTGAAATCCAGAGGCTCTGGTAACCCTGGGGAACAAGGGTGGTGCTGAGAGAAAGTGGGTGGAGCCTGTTTTCACACCCTCTCCTCTGACATGAAGTCTTCGCTCATCCACAGGACCCTGGTACCCTAGAAACTGAAAGACAAAGATGAGTGTGCGTTCACAGCACAGCTGGGGGCCTTGCAGGCTTCCGCAAGCATCTGCCTGTGGTCCTATCCTCAGCAGGTTTCTAAGGGACAGGATGGTCACAAGTGGAGCTCCCAGCCTGCTGGACTTCCCACTGCATTATTTACGATTCTAAACACTGAGGCCACTGACAGCCTTAGCCCTTGAAGACAGCACCTCCTTATACCAGCAACCCTTGCTTTGCTCTGACTGGTGCCCACACCATGTCGCGTTTGTTGCTGCTTTGCTGATCCAGCAACACCCTACAGGAGATGGATTCAGGCGTCTGCATCCTTCATCCTCTGCAGGTTAGAGGCACAGTAGCAACAGGTTGGCTAGTATTCAGCATGTGAAAACAGTTTGTCCCTACCACTTCCAGATACAAGCCCTCCCTGGGAAACCATTCTGGCTTTACCATGCTGCCTTCCGAATGGGAACCCCCAAACAGGCCCAAGGATCACTTGCAGGGAACACTGGCATGGATGTAAAATTTATGAAAACATAGCCCTTATCCAGAAAAGGAGACTATGCCATCTGTCCCTATGGGCTTCTTGTGTCTGGACAGTTGCTGAACAGTGGGGGAGAATGAAAACGCCACTTGTGGTTCAGCTCTCTACACACAGCCCCCCTTGTAGGAAGAATGGAACCTTGTAGCTGTCACCAGCCAGTGTTCCCCAAGTCACAGTGGCTCCAGAGGAAACAGAAAAGGTAGACACACCCATTCAGAATCCATGGGGGTGCCTTTTTCAGCCTTTTCTAAATGTCCCAGCTCTCTTTCAATCTTAGAGAAGAATCCGAAAGCTCCTTGGTCTTCTCTATTCTGAGACGCAAAGCTGCATTGCTCAACACAAGAAGGCTGGCCAGAGGTTCAGACGCCATCTTTAGCCCTGGAATAGAAACCTTTCCTCCCCTGTTAAAGAAACACTTTAGCAAAGTAGAATTCTGTTCCTTCCATCTCTGGGCAGAGAACTTCAGTCTCATCCCCTCCTCACTGATTGCCCCCAGGCCATACTGTAGGAAGGAGAGACTGGGTACAGCCCTGGGGACCTGAAAGATCTTCACAGTCCACCAAGCTTGTGAGGGTCAACACTGGTGAGCAGAGCACCTGATCGTCCCCACCCTCCCCCAAGAGCTCATCAAAATGAGAGTGACGGAATGAGGAAGAAGAGAGGTCTCAACCAGAAAGGGAGTCAGTGGCCAGAGGCCAGATCTTTCTGGAACAGCAACAATAACTAGTGAAGTCAGCAGGACCTGATGCGGAAGCAAACTGCCATGGTTAAGGTCAAGGGTCAACTTGGCTTGATCTAGAATAGCCATGGAAACCGGCCTCTAGGCTTGTCTATGAGGGAGTTTCTAGATTGGGTTAACTGACCGGGAAACGACCACTCTGGATGTGGGTGGCACCATCCCATGGATGGCATAAAAGGGACAAACTGAGCTGCCATCCTCATTCATCTGTCTCCGCCTCACGCTCCCTGTCACCATGCCTTCCCTGCGATGGTGGCCTGTGCCCTCAGACCGTGAGCTGGAATAAACCCTTCCTTCCTCAAATTGCTTTTGTCAGGCATTTTGTCACGGCAAGAAGAAAAGTAACTAAGACACTGAATAATACATTAATCTCTGGGCGCCACAAAAGAGTGTGGGTGTAATCAAATCTGACAGTGTAAATACACATACATAAATTATATAATAGTCATTTCAATATTTTATTAGTTATCTATGAAGCTAATAAATTATCTAAGCAGAGCAGATTGGGAGAAGCATAAGGGTGCAATTCACCCCACAGTCAGAATTCTGTCCAGCCAAACTCTCTCCGCTGGAATATTCTGGATCTGCATTGAGGACGACAAAGCCGGCACCATGTGCCCACTTCAGTTGTGGCCAGTGCAACCAAGGGCTGGACCTTTTGTTTTGTATTAATTTTAACTGAAGCATCACAGGTAGCTAGTGGCTACTATGTTGCGCATTCCGATTCTAAGCTAAGAGTAAACACTACCAAGGGGCTGGAAGGAACGGACGTGGAGGGTTAGAATAGGGAAGACATGAAGCTTGGGCAGGGATGGGGGAGATGTGGCAGGCGTCCTGGGGAAAGATAGAGGGGAGAGTAATGGTGGATGCAATCAAGATACACTGTATACAAGCATTAAAAAATGTTTAAATGTGAAAGCATCTTTGGCAGTCGAAGTGTGCTCTGGCCTTCACACATGTGCGCATGCACACACACATACACACACACACACACACACACATACATGGAATAAATAGTGACTGCCAGAGTGAATATAACAATATTTACTCTTACATTGTTGATATAGTAAAATTAAGATCCTGGTCCCAGTCATTGGTTTTTTAACCATAAACTCCCCACCACCACCACCATCATAGGAAAGTATCTGAAAAAGAAAAAAATTGCTTGTGTTGGTTAATGCTTTTTGTCATTATTTTGTTTGCTCATTTATTCATTTTACATTTGCAAAGGCACATGAGCGGGCAGAGGGTAAACATTTCACACTGGATTCCTTTACCTTGTTTTAAGTATAAATAACCGGGGGACTTAACAATGTAGAGGAGAAGCCCAGCGGGCAGAGTACAGCTTTGCGGAGGTTATCGAGCATGCTGCCCACCTCTGTCCATCACTCACTCAGGCATCTCCCTGCACAGTGTAGCCCTACACTAGATTTGTAGTGTCCATCCTAAATAGGCTGGTGATCGTACTGGACATGCTGCGGCTCCATCCTAAATAGGCTGGTGATCATACTGGACATGCTGCGGCTTGGGCTTTTCCCTCTGCCGCTTGCATTTTCTTTCCTTACAACCACATGGTGCTTGTAATAAGAACAGCCAAGGTTCAGAGGGTGGGACAGCTGCACAGGGCAGGGATGTTGGCCAAGGAAGAAACAGATATCTAAAGAGCCAGGCAATGGTGGCCAGGACTGTGCTAAGCCCTGGTGGGAAGGATGAAGCCTTCCTCTGCTGTTGGTGGGGCGCCTGGAACCCTGGAAAGGCTCCCCAGGAAGCAGGTCACGGGAGAGACAGGTAAAGGACTGTAACAGGGCAGACACCTGTGGATACAATTTGATCTGCTAGCGCCACCTGGTGGGGACTTTGGGGCTGTCACTTGTGAGTCTCTCCTTAGGAAAAAGTTAAGAGCCAAATCAGGGAAAAATAATAGCAGCCTGGTAACTTGTGTGGAATTAAAACCGTTTAGAGAATGGTTTACTGGGCTATGTGGTGGGTGAGGCAAACACTATGCCTTGGAGCTTCTCCCTGCTGATTAATCCCAGCGGGGCTAACGTGCCATGGCCTGAAGGAAGATTCAATAACCCCACAAGCTGTGTGACTTCCAGTTGGTCAGTGGCCACACCACCTGTTATCAAATACTTTCATCTTAAACATCTCTCATAAGTGCTCTAAGCAGAAATATAGACTAAGGAGCTGGAGAGATGGCTCAGTGGTTAAGAGCACTGGCTGCTAGTCCAGAGGACCTGGCTTCTATTCCCAGCACCCACGTAGCAGCTCACAGCCACCTGCAACCCCAGTTCCTGGGGCTCTGATGCCCTCTTCTGGCCTCCTCAAGCACAATGCACCCAAGTGGTGCACAGACACATGCAGGCAAAATGTGCTCGTGTATTGTTTTTAATTAAATGAACAACTTCAGGCATTTACTGGAGATATATGTGGTCAACACCAGGCAAGCATCTATGACTTCCTTCTACCCCCATCTTAAGGTACCAAAAGGATTTGCACAACCCTTTCCACTGACAGGATAATGAGCCAAATCCTAGTGAAGGGCACACAGTTTAAGGGAAGGGCAAGGACTTAAGAGGCTGTGTGTGTGTGTGTGTGTGTGTGTGTGTGCAGGCATGTGTAGTGTGCTGGTGCACATGTGTGCATGTAAAGGTCAGGTACTTTTGTCTTGTGTCTTCCCCTGTAGCTCTATACTCTATTTTTTGAGAGAGGATCTCTCTCTAAACCTGGGGCTCACAGATTCTGCTAGGCAGTCTGGCCAGTGAGTTCCAGGGACCCTCCCTCTCTCCACCTCTTCCGTGCTAGGATTTCAGGGGTGTACACCACCACACTCAGATCTATGTCTGTTCTGGAGATCTGATCTCGGTCCCTCATGCTTGGGCAGCAAACACTGTGCTGGCTGAGCCCTCTTGCCAGCCCGAACACACATCTCCACATGCTCCCCCTGGTGGGAGAATGTTCTCCCCTCCTGGCCCAGCGCAGGGGTCTGGCAAAGCCATTTGCTGGTGGATTGTCCTGTGCTTTCTCAACAGGACTATCAGACCTGGGAAGTTGAGGGCTTGCAGCTGTGATCAATGATCCAGCTCACCTGTCAATAGCCAAAGGCTTTTTGGTTTGTTTGTTTCTCAAGAAAATTATTGTCTTGACATACAGTTTCCTGATTATTTTGCTGCCTTTCAGGGGGTGTGAGACGGGGATGTAATTCTGCACATAATCGCTCTGGGTTTCATCATTCAAGACCCATCACCCAGCAAGGCTGAACAATTCCAGAGCAGGAGCCTTCGAGGGATGTGCGGCTTGGTGGCTGCATCTGCAGGGTAGGTCATAAATATTAATAATATTGATGGAGCCTTAAAAGATTTGTCTTGTCGCGTCCCTGCCATCGAAGTGCTTGGATTCTGTCATTTTGCGCCTCTGATTGACAACTTGGTTTTTCTCCAGAGCTTGCTTAACTGGCTGGCATTTTTATCCCATTTTACCTTCAGGAATTATACACTGGCAAAGGCTTTCTCAGGAAGACACAGGGGATTCCATCAAACATCATGATGGGTTCTTGCCATTGTTTCCACTGGGCAGCAGTTACCAGCCCCATAAGCAATCCTTTTGGATGGTTGTATGCTTAATGTATGCCAGGAAGGGCTAACACCTCAGTTATGGGACCTCTATGGTGGGAGGGAAATTTCTGAATCTCACTGGTGCCACACCCTGGGGCGATGCCCTGCTGTAGCTGTGCTGCGTGGGTGGCACCCACTCTGCCATGGGCATGCAGATGCCAGCATTTGTAATCATGCGCCTTCTGTTTGAAGCCTTTTGTAAAGAACGTTCGCTGAACACACATTGTCCTTGACACTGAAGACTGCTCGTTTCAGCTGTGAGATTCTTGGATCAATCAGGTGAGAGCATGTGGGTGTGACTGGGGCTGCCACTTTGTGCTACCAAGTACAGAATCCCACTGCTCTGCTTGGTGTAGAACCTAGAAGTCAGATCTGCCTGCAGCTCATTTGAGGCACCAGCTGCCAGTGTTGGGCGAGGTCTCCAGCAGTGTCTCAGACAGGCTTGGATTAGGGAAGGAAGAAACATGCAGAATATCTAAAAGAGGCTTAGGATGCCAGGGCTCCAGAAATGTCAGTCACAAGGGACAGTGGGAGCTGCAGTTGTCTTGGTAAGCAGAATGCAGTCTGCATCACTCTATGGTAAGCAGAGCGCAGCCCACACCACTGTAAGCAGGGAGCAAGCTGGACCACTGTATAGTAAGCAGGATGCAGCCCGCACCACCGTGCAGTAAGCAGGGAGCAAGCCACACCATTGTATGGTAAGCAAAGTGCAGCCCGCACCACTGTGTAATAAGCAGGGAGCAAGCTGCACCACTGTATAATAAGCAGGGAGCAAGCTGCACCACTGTATAGTAAGCAAGATGCAGCCTGCACCACTGTGTGGTAAATGACTGCAGCTCCCACCAATGTGTGGTAAGCAGAGTATGCCTGCACCACTGTATGGTAAGCAGG
>LOEQ01003025.1:423735-444730 GCA_001685075.1 Bramus lutescens | reverse complement strand
AAGAAGAGGCTAGATATAATGGGCCAGGCAGTGTTTAAATGAATACAATTTGTGTGTTGTTATCTCGGGGTATAAGCTAGCCGTGTGGGAGCTAGGCGGGAGGAAAAGCAGGCCTGCTCTCCCCTATCACTACATACCACAGCCCAGCTCTCATCCCCTCCAGCTCTCTTGCCCTTCCCCGGATCCAGCTGCTTCGTGTTTTTCGTTTCTGACATACTGCTATTTATGATGCTGATTATCACAGACAGACATATACTCAGAGGTGCATAAGTGCCACGAAAGCAGGAGTTTTCATTTTGTTTTGGGCTTTGCCTGTTTTTCCTACTAATGTGTCCCCAGAACATTCCCCTAGACACAGTGAATGCTCTTTAAATATGTATCAGACAAACCAATGACTCAGTGAGTAACCAGCAGTTTGTGGGTCTCAGAGGAACACGCGCTGAGTCCCAAGGGTCCATGTCTCAGGTGCTGGGAACAAAGAGCTCCACCGTGGGTTAACAGTTGAGGGGCGGTTTGCTGAGCAAGGCTGAACTGGGATATGTGTTACAGAATGGGCTCCAGCTGCCATACAAAAGGCCACATATGGCATGAGTCTGATGTTTGATGTGTCCACAGCAGGTAGATCCACACAGGCAAGAATCAGAGGAGTGGTTGCCAAGGGCCAGGGCCGTGGGGAGTACGAATTGGATGCTAATGGGTGGAGTTTCCTTTAGGTGGATAATAAAAATGCCCTCAAATCATATAATGGTGATGATTCCAGAACTTTATAAATAGGCCAAAAAAAAAATCACTGAACCACTTTAAGATGGCTCACACCGGTCATCCCAGAACTTAGAAGATTGGGATAAGAAGACTGCTAAAAAGTTGAGACCAGCCTGGGCTACAGAGTGAGTTTCAGGACAGGTAGGGCAGAAGAGTGAGAACTTATCAGAGAGAGAGAGAATGAGGGGGAGGGGGGGGACAGACAGAGGGAGGAAGGAGAGGGGGAAAGGGGGAGAGGGAGAAGGAAAAGAAATATTTTACTTAAATGTTTTACTTTAAAGAAGGAGGTCAAAAAAATAAAAATAAAATAAATAAAAAGAAGGAAAAAACCCTCTTACCGGGTTTGCCAAGCTTCTGTTTAAAACTTAAAACCATTTTTCAGGCACAAACATCCCCCAAAATTCTCTATCTACCTCCCAGATCTGCAACAGACAGACAGTGGCTACCCCATGGCCCCAGTGCGGGAGAAGGATACTAGTGTCCATCATTGAGACATTGTTTTTGCTTACCAGTGCTTTCCCAGCGATGGAGACAATCGATCCCAGTAATGAGGGAGTGCTTTGGACACCCTCACCTCCTCGGCTGCCAGCACCGGCTGTTTCCCACACTAACAAGTCACCTCACTTCCAGCTTATTTGATTTTATCAGCATCACTGTGACAAGCCCGGAGACAGCTGAGACAATTGCCACAATTATTTTTTTCCCCTCCGTCACTATCTGACAATGTCCCAAACCCTTCCAGGAAATGACGGCTAAGGTCCTCTTACTCCGGGTTCCTAATACAACTTCCTCAAGGTCCTTCCTCTCTCACTTTCTCTCACACTCCTGATCTGGAAGAAAGCCTCTGTTGTATAAAGTAGTGAGTTTCCCAGTGAATTCTATTTTATTTTTATTTCTATTTAGATTCTCCTCAGAGAAAAAGGCAAGCCCAGACCACTGACTGATGGGAGAGCTGACATGACAGACTCAGGACAAGGGCGTGGGAGATGGAACCTCTAATCTCATTAGCTCTCCTAAAGGGACAGGGGAGATGTCCATGGCTTCAGCTGAGAGCAGGGCTGAGGACCTGACTTCTGTTCCCACTGTCATGTTAAATAAAGGCTGTATTTCCAAAAATCTCTAAGTGCTGGGTGGATGGTAAATCTGGGGAGGGGCATGCCATGCATGCAGGTCCTGAGTTTGAGAGTCAGGCACTGTGGCACACACCTGTGACCCCAGTGCTGGGAAAACAGCTATACGAGGATCCCTGAGATCCACCAGCCAGCAAATCTAGAATCATTAGTAAGTTCCAGGCCAGGGAGAGACCATGTCTCAAAACAAACAAACAAACAAACAAAAAACACAATAGGGGGATAGTGAGGAATAATACCTGAGGATGTCCTCACTCATGTGCACACAAGTGCACAAGCACATACATGCACACATACACAAATCCCAAAGACAAAAGAATAGGGGATATCTTCTCCTATGGCCCTCCAACTCTACTACCATGAGCTGGCTCCTTGCGGGCCACTAAAGAGGGTCAACCTTTCCACATAAATAATGCCCATGAGTGGTCTCTTCTGTATCTACAGCCTCAGATCTCTGGGTAAAGAGAATGCTGACACTCCCCTCCCCTCACTGACAGAGGCATGGATGACAGAACCAATCACCTGGCTCTGTCCGCTGAGACAGCCCTGCATGCTCAATATAGAAGTGGTGAGCGATCCTCATGTCCAGTGCCTAGCAAGGCCCTGGCAGAGGAAGTGACATCACCACAGGTAGAGCTTCTCAGTCCCACCATGTCCAACTCCAGAGCCACACGGAGGACACTCTCAGAACCCTTGTGTATGACTGTCATTATATTAAGAGACCAGTGTCCTCGGGTCTCTTCCAGGTACATATGCAGATGGGGGACTTTCAGGAATGCATAGGGATGAAGAATGGCTGCCTCCACAATGGAGCAGAAACCTGTGGAAAGCCTGCTTCGCTCTGAGGTTAGACAGGGAGCAACCTCCGTGAGTGCAGATTTTTTTCTAATACTTAACAGTCTAGGTGGCTCTCCAAGGAAAAGAAACTGCTAATGAGATTGGGGTTCTGGGGTCGTGCCCTGTGCATGCTGGATATCAGGAGGGTTTTCCAGGAGGGCGTGGAGGGCACCTATAAGTCCAACACCCTTCAGGCTACCCTGGCCACCAGGGCACAGGTGGCAGCCACAAAAACAATCAATGGTAATTTATTCCCAGCCCTGGTACTTTTCCTGCTGAGATGGGAGCAACACCTTACAGGAAGGACTGCCGCTGGGCTGTCCATCAAAGGGATGATAACAATTAGATAGCCAGGGATCCTGCATGGCTGACCTACTAAGGTCAGGCCCAAAATGAGCTGCCTGGAGAACTAAGATCTGAAAAAGGCTCAGATTCACCTCGAGGAGAATTTAAGGAGAGATGCCCATAGCTCAGACAAAAGGCCAGACCTCATGCAACCAGAATCCACCCACTGGTACAGTTTCAAGGATGGGGCTTGGCAACTGCAGGTAGGTAAGGGTCACAGAGGGCATTGGAGGAGGAGAATGGATAAGTATAATGACATAGGTATGAAGACAGAACAAAATCCATGACTTTGTATTCAAACCTAAAATGCAGATAATATCAAAGGGTGGGGTTGGGATCTTCAGCCCCCTCTGTGTACCTATGCTAAGGTATTCAATCAAGAAAAGATTATTCCAACACACTGAAGGCCAAGTAAGCTGGAATCCAAACGTCAAGTCTGGCCATTAAAGACATTTCAGGAGATACTTCTTTAACCCTCGCTCACGACTCCCTGTGGCCAGTTTGGCCACCAGTGGTCACCTCTCTTCTTCCAACTTACACAACCATCTCTTAAGCTCTCTCTCTCTCTCTCTCTCTCTCTCTCTCTCTCTCTAACTCTTATTTAGAAATTTTCCTGCAGAAAGATTTCCCTCTATTCTGGAAAATGAAAAGGTCTGAAGTGGCAAAGCATCTTGACTCTGAGGTTCACAGCTTGTTCATGAATGAATGCATCCTTCCATATATCCACCCATACATGTATCTATGCATTCATTCATCCATCCCATCATGTCTTATCCAGCCACCTGTTCATCCCATTCATCCACCCATCCTTATCTGTCTTCCTATCCACCCATTCATTCACCTTCTATACATTCATTTATTCTTCTTCCCATACCATCATTCATGTCTGCCATTCATTCATCATTCCTACATTCACTTACCCACCCATTCACCTGTCCATCTGTCCATCTGTCCATCTACATCCCACCCACCCACTCATACATTCATCTATTTTGTTGTTTTAAGGTGCTTAGGGCTGAATTCAAGGCCTTATGCATACCACCAAATCGGGAATTCTACCACTGAGCTACATCCCAGACCAAGGGAGGTATTTTTTCCTGGTTATTGTTTTCAGTTACCATATAAAATAATGGATCTATTATGACATATTCAAGTAGTGTCCTTCCTCCCCCACCCCCAATAAGTCCTATGTCATAAATATGTATGTGTGTGCATGCACATATGTGTATACATGCGTATGTATGCATGTGTGTGTATGTGTGTGTTTGACCATTTACCAGTTTAAAAGTGCTTGGCTTCTTTTGGGGCTATGCAGACAAGGCTGTGAACACTTTAGAAATCTTAGGGTGGACTTTTTTTTTTCTCTTCTCCTAAACCAACATCTAGGAATGGGTGTGCCGGGCCAAACAGCAAACACTCCTTTCACCAAGCAGAAAAACTTCAGTCTTCATTTCTTCCGCAATAATTTTCCAGCTCGCTTTCTCCTTCCTCACCTAGAAGGCCTGCTATCATCACACAAGACCCTGAGGCTCAGTTAATTTTTTTGTTTGTTTTTTTTAGCCTGTTCTTTGGATCAGATACGCTCCATTGGCCTACCTTTAAGTTTCCTGGCTATTTTCTTTCCATTATCTTGAATTTTCTGGTAAGCCATCCAGGTTTTAAAAAAAAAATATTTCAGGTATTCTGTAATGCAGTACTAAAATTCCAACTTTATTCCTTGACAGTTCCTGCCTTGCTCCTGTTTCTATCCATTATGTCAGTGTTTTCTGTTACTACAACAAAATATACCAGGCTGGGGGATGGGAAGAAGCTGGTTTAATTCATGTTTCGAAGGACTAAAGTGCAAGATTAGGCGATCTCCCTGATCTGGCCTTGGTGATAACCTCATGGCAAGTAGCATGACAGAGGGTTTCAGTACATCTGTGGGAGAGGTCACATGATCACATAAGACGGCTCCAAGCTTGTTATTTTGTAGCTGTCTTCCAGTGAGAGCTAACCAGGGTCCTATGAGAACTACTTCAGTCTCTTCTAAGGGTTGTACTCCGATGACCTATGACTTCCCACTAGGCTCCGCCTCTTGAAGACCCCCAACACTTCTCATCACTGCTACCTGGGAGACCAAAGCTGTTCACTCCCCCAACATCAGAACCCCATGGGTACACCCCACATCTAAATCACAGAAGATATATTTTCTTCAATTTTTATAATTATTTTGACTCCTTTATCATCTTAGTCTCATATTAGTTTCCATTGATTGTTATGCTTTAATATTTTTTCCGGGACTTGGTTTGAACCCAGGACTTCAAGCATGCAGGGCAAGTGCTCTCTACCACTAAGTCACACACTCCCGCTGCACGGTTTGCTTCTCCTCTGTGTCTCATTTTCTTCTTTATTTTTATGTCAAATAACGTCAGGCTGTAATCTAGACATGGTAGATCGTTACACTGTAGAGACCCTGAGTTTGCGTACGTTTCTCCAGAAATTCCAGCTGTTGCTTATTAGCTGGACAGCTCAAGTGAGCTCAGAGTTTTCATACTGTACAAGGGCTTCAGGGTCAGACATAGCTTTGGATAAAAATTATCTATGGACTCTGAGGGCCCTCCCCATTCCTGAACCTTTCATCTTTAGGAATCCTTACTCATTTTGTTCTGATTGCCCCCAAACTTGGTCACTGGTTCTTCAAACCAGCCAGATTGGATTTTCTGATTATGGCCTCCCCGTGTGAGTCCTTCATCACACCCTAGGTCATGAGACAGAAAACTAAGGCGAGATCATCCCCTGTTCCAAGGGTCTGCTGCTTCTGCTTGCCCTACACCTTCCAGGTGTCAAGGAGCAGGGGCAGGGATGTATGTCACATCTCCAAAATGTATAACGGTCAAAGGTACAGGTGTCAAGATGACAACTGTCACTCTGCCACCTTAGGGCATGGAATCATGTGACACAGGTACGGGGGGACTGGTTCAACAGTAAGAACAATGAAGGGCTGGCAAGAGGGCTCAGTTGGCAAAGTGCTTGCAGTGTGAGCGTGAGAAACTGCATTTAATGCCTCCAGCACTCCTGTGAAAATCTAGACACGGTAGTGGTGCATTGCCTCTGTTCCTGGTGCTAGGGAGGTGGAGACAGGAAGGTCTCTGAGCCTCGGTTGTGAGCTAATCTTGCTGAATCAGTGAGCTCCAGGGCAAGTGAGAGACCCTGCACCAAAAATTAAGGTGGGGAGTAATTGAGAAAGACCCCAGACACTGACCTCTCTTCTGTACACACACATGCATACGACTGCATGTGCACCTACACACAGATGCACACACAGAGAGGACGTCAAAAGAAACCCTTCCCTGGGGTATCACAAACAACAGCCATCAGTTAAGTTATCAAAAATTATTTCAGCTCAGCTGGGTGATTGTGGTGTCCGCCTTCAATCCCATCACTCGGGGAGGCAGAGGCAGGCAGATCTCTGTGAGTTCTAGGCCAGCCTGGTCTACAGAGTGAGAGATACACAGAGAAGCCCTGTCTCAAAAAACAAATTTATTTCAGTTCCACAAGAGCAAAGAAAAAACTTAAAGACAAGAAAGGGAGCCAAACCCAATGGTAGCTACTCAAGAGGTGGAGACAGGAAACTACAGGTTTGAGGCCAGCCTGGGCAAGCCAACAAAGACCTTATCTCAAATATGTGCAAGTGCATCTATGTATTTAAGACTAGGGTGTAGCCCATTAGCATAAAACTTGCTTAGAAAGGTGAAAATCACAAGAGGCAGAGTGATGATATTCAGTAATAGTCTAAAATAAGCCCAATCAGAATGTCTAACCTTATTAACCTTAAGCATTAACAGAGATGAGAGAAGTCCCAAAATAGGTTGACATTTCCAATGCCACCTGGGTCAAAACTCAGATCACAGTTCCAATAACCTTACATCTACCTGATGGCTTTTCAATAAACATCAGCTGAGCAGAAAGTCAATGAGAAGTCATGCAGGTCCCTCTCACCCCAAGCATGTGAATCTCCCATCATGCTCCTCAGGAAACAGAAAT
This sequence comes from Bramus lutescens, assembly GCA_001685075.1. Classification (NCBI taxonomy): domain Eukaryota; kingdom Metazoa; phylum Chordata; class Mammalia; order Rodentia; family Cricetidae; genus Bramus; species Bramus lutescens. The sequence goes on along the minus strand of LOEQ01003025.1, from coordinate 437,630 downwards.
TCTCCTGTCCTGTCACCAATTAATTAGGACCAGCAACTCCAATCCATCTTCCATTTGGTCTCTTCTGCTAATTTACATTTACTTAAAAATCTTTTTTTTTTTTGAGACAGGGTTTCTCTGTGTAGCCCTGGCTATCCTAGAACTCACTCTACAGACCAGGCTGGTCTTGAACTTAAGAGAGATCCACCTGCCTCTGCCTCCTGACTGATGGTATTAAAGATGTGTGCACCAGCACCCAGCACATGATCCTTTTTATTTCTTACTGGTCACTCCATCTGCCATAATCAGATCTTAAATTAGCCTCGATTGGAAAGGACCTCACACATGTAACTTCTCTCCCTGGCCTTTTGCCGATGGTCTATTGGAAGACTCTTGAACTGGGGCCTATTCCCCCTCTGCCACAGTCTGACTGAGAGAAGAGTTTGTTCCCAATATCAGCAGGTGCCAGACCTGGGTGCAAATGACAAGGAAATACACTAATAACAACCTGGGTTTTTCTCCATGGTCTCAAGACCACTGGTAGGCCCAATTACAGAGTCCAAACAATGAGGTGTCCTGGGACAAGGAAGGCATCTGTGTGCATGCTTGAAGAGCTGTTCCTATGACCTCAAAGAAGGCAGCCAGCTCTTATATGGGACTTGAGCACAGCACCCACCCCTCATCCTTTTCACTCGCAAATGGGCCCAGCCAGTGCGTGTTCCTGAGGAAAAGCAAATGTGTGAAGACCAGGATGAGATATGGATGTGAGTGAGTGCCAGGCCAGAGCCCTGGAGGAGAGCGAGCACTAACTGGCCTGAAACAAAAGAGCAGCAGGTGCCATCTGCTCTGGTAGCCAAGCCAGGCTGCACTAATGAGGGGCCCAATGGCCATGTCCCTGCAGCTAGCTGAACTCGGACACCAAGAGCTTGTCCTCTGCACACCTGCCACCAGCAGGGAGGACCCTGAATATGTTGGGGGAAAAAAGCACAGTTTCAAGGGTGCAACTCTGGCCTGTTGTCCATCCAAAGAACAAATCCCCATTGTGAGCTGAGCCTCCAATGTAGTGTGTGTAAAACCGGTCTCAGTGAAAACACCGCTTAGTCTTAAGGCGACAACACGTCCCCTCTCTGTGATGGAGGCTGGCCAGCACACCCTAATGAGACATGCCAGGAGACTGGAGTCCATGCTTGCTGAACTCCGACTAAGAAGACATGGCTGGAGACGCGCAGGCTTTTACAGGAAGCCAACATTTGAAGTTGTGTGTCTCACCAAGGTCAGCACACTCAAGAAGATAGAAAGGGAAGCTAGAGAGTCACCGGCACCTGTACTTGGCCTGTCTTTCTGCTGAGGCTCACAAATGGACGGTCTTGTCTGAGATCTGGCCTGAAGTTTACTCACTCAGCATTCATGGAGATGTCTGAGCCTTGTCTGACACAAGAAGAAAAGACCTTTTGGAGCTCATGTTCTGGGGTGGAGAACCACAACCCGCAAGCAATAAAGTCACCGCTCAACAGTGGCAGACACCAGAGGCCTTCCTTAAGGACTTACAGCTCTCAATCACCTTTGGGGGTGTGAGCGTGTGTGGCAGGGGGTACACATGCCCATGTATACATGTGGGGATCAAAGAAGTGCATTGGGTGTCCAGTTCTATCGCTTCCCCCCTTCTTCCCTTGTGACAGAGTCTCCCACTAAAACTGACTTTACAAGTCCCAGCCTACCATTTCCACCTCCCACAGTGCTAGGGTTACAGGTCTGGTACCCACACCTAACCTTTTACGTGGGTACCAGAGGTTAGAATTCAGGTCTCCATGCTAGCACAGCAAACACTCTTAACCACGGAGCTGTCCCCAACCCCTTAACTGTTCTGAGCACATACAAAGATGGCAATTCTGTCCCCTGAAGTTACAAACTGGGGAGGGATGGACGGTCTAATTTGACCAATACGTTTTTAAATCTCCTACTGGGAACTAAGTATTTAATTGGGAGTGGGAAGTGTTTAATTATTAGTGAAGAGGTCTATCTGCCTCAGGGTTAGGGGTCACAGTGATCACCAGTTCCTGACAGGAGGCTTCCAGGGTCTCTTCCATCTTGTTCATGAAAGATTAGAATTTAGACACTTTTTTTAAAAAAAACAACCAATCCCAGTACCCTTCCCTCCTTTCCTTCCACCTCCCACTTCCCTCCACCCCACCTCCCATCTGCTCCTCAGAGAGGTGAAGGCCTCCCCTGGTAAGTCAACTGTCCGATCCCCTCATTGAGGCAGGACCAAGGTCCTCACCCTGCCCCCATTTTTAGGTTGAACAAAGTATCTCTACATAGAGAACAGGCTCTGCAAAGTCAGTTCCTGCATTAGAGTTAGATCCTGGTCCCTAGATGGACTTCTTCACACTCACACCCACAAAGAGAAACTCCTTACGCATTTGGTGAAGCCTGGCTAAGAAATACCAGGGTCTCCTGGTTACCAGAGCATCTGTCAGTCATCCTGGTGTAGGCACCACCCACTGCTCAGCCCAACTCCTGGAGGTCTGCTTCGTGGAATTCTTAATTGAAAAAGGAATGCAGAGTGTCTCAGTGGTGAATGGTAGCTTTTCAGAGAGGACAGGAAACTCTATAGAAACTTAGGGCAGGAAAGCAGTTTGTCCCTTTGGATGAAGAGATGGGAGGGTGCTTGGCTGGGAAGGCCAAGGTCTAGACGACTTAATAACTAAACAAAGAGCATTGCTTCCTGAGGGTTCAGCAGAAGTTTCGTGTCTGTGACTCAAGACCCTGCCTATTTCCCTTCCTAGCTCTCCTCTCAAATGTTCAAAAGTTCCTAGACACCAAACACTCTCTGATTGGAGTTGAGGTCCACTCATAGGAGGGAAATGGACAGGGGGACTAATTTCTGTTGTTTAGCTTGTCATAGCATCAAAACATCTTCCGCATATATGTGTTTATACCTATAGGTAACTACCACCCTCAGCCTTAATCAGGATGGACTCTTTCTGGTGAGCTGTGGTGACTTGAACCTGCACAGGTGCTGAGAAGAAGTGACAGCTGATTGCTCAGCCCCATCAAATAATACATGTAATCCAGCCCTGCTAAGGCTCAGCAGACGTGAAAGACAGCAAAAGAAGGACTTAAGAGCCCAAGATAGGGAGAAGCGCTGTCGGATGCCTTCTTCTGGACAATACACAACCACGGAGAGCACACACTCAACAGCTCTGAGTGCCTGCAGCAGCTGTGAATAATGGGACATTAGTAGTCAAGCAGGAATGGAAGATGGGCTGGGGGATCCATCCCTCCATACTGAATGACATGCTCATGGAAATGACGGAAAAGAGAAGGCATTGATGTCAGTCGTGTATTCACTGGTGACCCCACCAGGCTCCAACGAATAGTCCCAATTGAATGGCCATGCAGATGGCCCTGGTTAAACTAAATGGAGCCACAAAACAAAACCAAAATTTATGAACCTTGGAAAGAGACTGGGCAGGGGGGCAGTGGGAGGAAGGTATGAGAAGATGAGGGGAGACAGTGGCCAGAATGAATGTTACCCATGTATGCATTTGTCAAAGAACTAAAAGTTAATTTTTCAATACCCTGGAGGGGTAGACAGATGGTTCAGCAGTTAAGAGCTCCTGCAGCTCTTCCAGAGGACCCAAGCTCAGTTCCCAGCATCCATGTCAGGCCATTTACAGCCTTCTACAGCTCCAGCTCCAAGTGATCCAATGCCCTCTTCTGGGCTATGGGGGAGGGCCAGCACCCACACATAAGAGTCAGATGTACATACATACATACACATAAGTAAAAAAAAATTTGAAATAAATTTTAAAGACTTCTCTGGAAGAGAGGACAGACACAAGGGCCTCCATGCCTTGTCAGGGCAGCATGGAATCCTCACACTGCCATCCCACACAACATGCACCATTACAGAAAAACCCGGATTCCTCTAACTTCTTAAAATTGATGCGCATCCTTAGACAAAAGTAATTAGGGCCAGTGGTACAGTGCTTGCCTGGCATTCATGGGGCCTGAATGTCATCTCCAGATCCAGAGAGAGAGAAAGAGAGAAGCTAGGCATGGTGGTTCAGGCCTTTAATCCCAGCACTGGGGAGGCAGAAGCTGGTAGATTTCTGTGAGCTCCAGGCCAGCCTGGTTTACACGGCAAGGTCCAGGCTTGCCAGGGCTACATAAAAAGACCTTGGAGAGAGAGAGAGAGACAGAAAGAGAAAATGTAAGTAGGTAGGACATGCAGATAAGATGAAACATGTTTCCCACCTAGAGACTCAAAAGTCCTTCTATTTCAAGTGTTTCCATGTAGGAAGACAGCAGTGGGGACCCGAGAGGGTGAACTATGGGCTCCTGGGAGCAGAGCCAACAAAGTTCAGCCCAGGCCTTCAAGAGGAAGGAAGTCCCTGCGACTTGGAGGCCGGGTGCATCTCATCAAGCACATCAAAGCCTGGCCCAGTGGCTTAAATGCAGGCTGCAAACTGTGGGCATTACCGAGGGCAGCCGCACCAAGAAGGGAGGTGTGAGCAGAATATGCTCACCATAACAGAGCCAAACTTGGCCATTTAAGCTGTTCCCAGTCTAGAGAAAGGCTGAGCTGACAAACACAGAAATTTGTTCAAAAACAACAGACAGCAAGGACCTGAGAAATTGATAACTTGACCTTTGTGGGGGGAAGGGGAATGAGCTGATCGTCTGTGAACCCTCACTGTATGTATGCTCGTCACCTACCTGCGAACATGGGACCAAGTGGGAACAAGCAGAGAGCTTGGGGCTGAGAGCAGGAGATGGAAGCACATCCCACCAGGCAAGAAAGTAGATTTGAGCCACACCTGTTCTCTTGTTATGCAGTCCATCTGATTGAACTTTCCCTGGCTCAGGTAGACTCTGTCATGCAAACGAGGCTGCATTACAAAGGCTTATGGGGCAGGGGTGCTATGTCCTGTGACACACCAGAGTTACCCCTGCATTTCAACTGTGTTGACTTTCCCTGCTGTTAACCACGTTTCAACTGACAGCTGGGAAGAGATCAGAGGCCTCACGCACTTCCCTCCATCAGGCCTAGTACTTTCTTTGCTGGGCAGATCAGTCTTTGACGACAATGGCCACACGTTCTAGCAGAAAAGTGACTAGGTCCCCGGCCTCGTTCTGTCAGGCCAGCAGCATGAGACTCAAGGAAGCTATCGTCATCCTGCTAAAACCTGAGGTTCGGTGCCTTCTCCCCACAGCCCCACTCAGGGCACAGCCTAGAGCGCTGAAGTTGGTACAGCTCAGGAGGGCGTGCCATGGGGTAGTGATGGCATGAATGGAGCACAATAAGCCTCCCACCGCCACGTTCAGAGGCGCGGTCTAAACCAATGGTTCTCAGCCTGTGGGTCGCGACCCCTTTGGGGTTGAACAACCCTTTCACGGGCTTCACATATCAGATATCCTGCATATCAGGTGTTTACATTATGATTCCTAACAGTAGCAAAATTACAGTTATGAAGTAGCAACAAAAATAACTTTATGGTTGGGGGCCGTAACCACAGTGAGAGGTACTGTATTAAAGGGTCGCAGCATTAAGAGTTGAGAATCACTAGTCTAAACAAAGTCCATCATGTTTTGTGTTTCTGAAAAGAATCTCAAGTGAGGAGACCTAGATCTGACACCTGAGGAAAAGGTAGGTCCTACCAGCTCGGGTGACATTCTATCTAAGGAACCTTATTAGAAAAAAAATAATAAATAAAAGGTAGCTATCATCACGGCAGAGCAGAGAAGTCAAACTCAGAAAGACAAGTGCCACATCTCTCACGTGTGTCACCTACAGCAGAAAAAGGGATGTGAAAGTAGGTAGAAGTAGGAGTTATTTAAAAGCTGGGAGCAGAGGCAGGAGGATATCTCTGCACTTGAGAGCAGCCTGGTCTACGTAGCAAGTTCTAGACTATCCAGGGCTACATAGCAAGACACTGTCTCAAAAGATAAGATTCAAACCATAACAGCAAGAGCAGGTAACACTCCCCGAGGTGATGGAACTCCTCGGGTGTATGGTGTAAAGTCTTCCCTAGTATCCCCTCCCTTGGAGTGACATCCATGTCCCTCCAAAGAGATATCTGTATTTCTTGATTAAATTCATTTCCTCCTCCAGGAATATACTGAAATCCAGTGTATTGACCACGTGAATTTGTCCTCAGCTTGACTGTAAGCTTCTGAGGTCAAAAACCAAGTGTCTAGTTCACACCTCGTCTGTCCTCAGAGCCCAGGAGCCCTCCCCCAACTCTGGAATCCCCGGTGGTCAATCACCAGCCAGCATCTGCAGACCTCTGTCTCCTTCCAGGCTGCACCTGCCTCCAGAAGTCCTGGCCCTGGTCCCAGCCTGTGCTGGAATGACAGAGGTCAGCTTGGAAAGGGCCAGGAGTGAAGAACAGGGTCAACACAGCCACTTTCCCCCACCTTGGACTTTTACAACCACAGCTGCTCACGTGTGATTAACCGTCTAAGCGGCACGAGGCCATGTTGGGAGCAAAGCACAGGAGTCCACTGAGGAAAGCTATCCAGTGGTCACATCAGGAGACTGATAAACTGAGCTGCCTGCCGATGTTGCACAAATGGTCCAAGCCCCGCCCCCCTCCTGCTAGATCCCCAGTCCTGCAAGATGGGGAGGGAATGGGAAGGGATCTCTTAGAAACCCAGGGAAATCCACATGCCTCCACTATGGACCACTTCCATTCCAAAGCATTACCCGCCCTTCCTGATTAAATCCTTCCTCATTTTTGGTAATATCCTGAAAATCCAATTTATTAACTCAGCTTAATTGCCACTCTGACAGCTAGCTGGGCAGGCTCTCTTTCATCTGAACCACGCTTCCCACGGATGACAACTCTCCCGCTCTCCTTATGAAAATTGATGTGTCCATCAGCCCTCTCCTTGTTGAAATGGAAGGTCTGATGCAAACAACCCCGGAAGAGGAGGGCATGTGGCTCCTGGTTTCCCACACTGAAAGGGGTGTGGAGGAACAGGCTCCCTCACACTGAGGCAGCCAGAAAGTAGACACAGAGACAGCCATGCTAACAGGCTCTCTCCCCTTTGGATCCCTGTGTTTCATTTGGGCTCTCAGTCGATGCAATGGTGCTGCCTATATTCAAAGTACACCTCCTTCTCTTAGCTAATCTATGGAAAACCCCTCAGAGACACAACCATACCAATCAGTCTCCTAGGTGATTCTCATCAAGCTGACAAAGTTAGCCACGCCTACCCCATGGCAGCCTCACACATCCTACTTCTGGCTGGCGCATGACACTTGCATTTCTGTCCTCACCGCCACCACCAAAATACTCATCTGTGTCAGAATATAATATTCATTTGGACCTTCTCCAAGTATCCTAGTTAGCTTTCTATTATTTTGATTAAACACCGTGACCAAAAGCCACTTGAGAAGGTAAAGGCAAATCAGCTTACAGCTACCTGGAGGCAGGAACTGAAGTAGAGACCAAGAAGGAACTATGCTTGTTTGCTTGCTCCCCATGGCTTGCTCAACCTGCTTTCTTATAGAACCCAGAACTACCGTCCCAGGGGTGGTACTGCCCATAGTGAGCTGGGTCCTCCCACATCCACTTTTATTCAAGAAAATATCCCAGAGTTGCCTACAGGCCAATCTGATAGAGGCATTTCCTCAATTAAGGTTCCTCCTTCCCAGATGACCCTGGTTTGTGACAATTTGAGAAACAGTGTGTGTACCAAGAATCCCCCTTGGTCTTGACATTCTAATACTGCATAAAACAGTGGTTCTCAACTTGTGGGTTGTGACCCCTTAGATGTCAAATGACCCTTCCACTGGGGTCACCTAAGACCATCGGGAAACACAGACATTCACATTACGATTCATAACAGTAGCAAAATTACTGTTATGAAGTATTAATAAAAATAATTTTATGGTTGGAGATTATCACGATATGAGGAACTGTGTTAAACACAGTTTAGGACACAGCATTAGGAAGGTTGAGAATCACTCACCAGTATAAAGTGTCCCAATTTAAATCTCTCTTAGACTCAAGGGAAACTCAACAATGGGCCCATGCAAGTCAGAAAACATGCTACAGACCCCAAAATCCATGGCAGAGAGAGAACATTCCTTTACTAGGGAAGGAAGGGGGAGGGGGTGTCAGACCAAGCAGGACTGGAAATCAGGAGGGGCATCTTTAAACCATGCAGCCCCATGCCTGGCATCCAGAGCAAGCTTCCAGGAACCTGAGCAGGCTCATCCATGGACTTGCTGTCTGCAGCCCACAGGGTTAGTCTCTCAGGAGAGCTCTGCTCATCACAGGCCGCTTTTCCCCCACGGTTGTTTCAATCTCCTGGCATCATCAGGATCCTGGTGTCTCCGTGACAAATTCCACTTTGTTCTCACACCTTCACAGTCTCCTTCTCAGGGGGATGCCTGCAGGGATCCTGACCCTGCTACACCCACCCCACCCCACCCCCAGCCCTAGACACACATGGGTCAGTAGCAAGCAGAAAAAAATGCCCATCATACTGAGGGTTCCCAGATATGCAGTAACCACATGGGTAAGGTTAAAGGTCAGGTGAACATCTTCAACTTCTATGTGCATGTGAGTGTTTTTCCTGTGTGTATATCTGTGCATATGTAGTACCCACAGAGGCCATAAAATAGTATTGGATCCCCCAGAACTGGGACTACAGTTGGTTGGGAGCTGCCATGCGGGTGCTGAGAAGTGAACCCAGATCCTCTGCAAGAGCAGCCAGTGCTCTTAACACTGAGTCATCTCTCCACCCCATCAACTCTTGAAGGACTCATTGCGATACATACACTGACAGTACAGGGAGCGCCACAGTCACAGACTACGTAAGCCTAGATAAAATGTGGCTCTGAGGGAAGGTTGGCCAGAGACAGTTCTACCAGCTTAACTAACGCCCAGACTCACACAAGTGCTCGAGGCTGATCTTTACGACGCTCCCTATTAGTAACTCAACTGCTGTCAATACATTATCCTCTACGTAGATTTGAAAGACAGACATGAGCTATTCCCATGTTTTAAAGACCTTCTTCAAGGTCTCTCAAGGTGTCACGCAGCCTTGGGTTCATTTGATGACTCAGAGGGTGCCCCTGTGGCTGTGGGCAGGCGGCCTCAGGTCTTTACCCTGTGGGCTGTCTACTGAGTGGCAGCAGCCCCGAGACACAGCAGCTGGCTCCCAGGACTGATGGCTGAAGCACATGGAGGAAGAAGCAATGCCTTTTGTGGCCTCACCTCTGTGTCATGCTTGATTTAAGTGGCTCAGTCAGTCCTACCGCAATATGGAGCCCCTGGTATCTCCAGGACGTTCCCCAAAATCGTAACACAATGTCCAAAATTCCTAGGCACATTCTTACCTGTTATAATTCACCTCTTTGTGTCTGGAGCCATTCAAGCTGGCTCCCTCTTCTTTTGTCTTTATACGGTCTTCAACTATAATACTGAAATATATGGACTCTGTCATCAAACTGCCCAGCTTTATGTGGTAGCCATGTGTATAGCCATTATACGGGCTTGTGTATATACCATTCATGGGATGCTGAGCAAGTCCCTTAACCATTCTTGGCCTCAGCTTTCTCACTCCTAAAGGAAGATCCTGGCTACCTGGCCCAGTCAAGTTCTAAACGAATGATTTCTCTTGAGTTTCATCTGAGATTACATAACAAGAGCATAAGCCAGGGCAGCAAAGGCGATGTGTGCATTTTCCAATAAAACTACAAAGAATCCCTCAGGACTAGTAACAGGAAGATGCAGGAGTGGGGTTGGGGGAAGCAGGGGTGAGGGAGGGGTGAGTGCTGGTTGGTACAGATGCACGCTTCAGTGTGACAAATTTGCTATCAGTTTCTTCAGTTCGCCTTCTTTTCCAATCCTAAATCTCCTGAATAAATAGGATTTCGTCTATCTTCTGTGTGACCCACCCCAGCGGTTAGGTGTCTCTGCAGAAAGCAGTACCAAACAGGACAGCTTAAGACTACACACAGAGTGCTTGGAGGGCGGGCGAGGGCTTGCTGTGTAAGCAAGAAGACCAGGGTTTCAATCCGCATAAACACTAGTGGCATAGCAGCCTACCTGTAAGTCTAGCCCAGGAAGGCAGAGACCAGGATTCCCCAGCACAAGCTAGCTAGCCAGACTAGAGCTATGAGCAAGCTCTGGGTTTGACGGAGGGACCCTGCCTCGAAGAATAATAACATGGAAGATCAGCTGAGGGAGATTTTGACATCAACTTCAGGCTTCCACATACAGAGAGAGAGAGAGAGAGAGAGAGAGAGAGAGAGAGAGAGAGAGAGACATGCACTGTATCTCCACATACACATGTACCTGTCCCCATACACACAAACACACATACACACACAGCTACATGAAAAAAACAAAAAGAAAAAAAAGACTCATCCAGCTGTCAAGCTGTCCTGCAGAGGTATATATGTGGGCTGAGCCAAGACCAGAGAAAGGACTGCCAGGCCACCCCAACCACAGGCACTTCTATCTTGCATGCCTTCATCTGAGGTGATCCTCTATGCAGCAAATTGACAAGCAATCTTAATGGCCTCCTCTGCTGCACCTCAGAACCTTGGCCACTCATCTGAACAGCAGACCCACAGTACCCAGGGCCCTGCTGATCAACTTAAAGTCCTGTTACCTAGAATTTTTACTTCAGACTCCTAGGCAACATTGTGTGTCAAGTAAGTTTCTTCCTGTTTGCTCTCTGCTGAGAGTTTCTGCATAAACGATGAGGTAGAAGCTGTTTTCCCTCTTCAAGCTCTGAGCAGCCTTCCCCACGCTGCTCTCAGAACAGGCTGACGAGCTGACAGAAAAGAGAGGCAAGAAACTCACCTGTGATAAGGCAGGACAGCATGTGATACAGGATAAAGGTCTGAACTCAAGGGCAACTCAAAGTCAGAGGAACATGCTGTCTTTAAAAAATAATAATAATAAGAGAGAAACTGGGAAGCTGACATTTAGGAAAGGACACCCTAAGAGAAAGAGTGTGCAGGAAAAAAACAGTCAGTGTGCTTGAAATGAGCTAGCCAGGCTCTACGTTCCCCTGGACATTTCTTCCCCCTGGGCTCCCAGGAGAAGTGTGCCACTGGAGTCCTTCAGGGCCTCTTCTCTGCACGCTGACCAGTGGAATGCAGTTGAAGAAGATGCCAGCCACTTCCGGTGACTGGCCTTTGAAAACTGCCTGCCAACTCTTGGGAGGTTTCCATGGAAACAAGGAAGGCATAGCAACAGGCAAAGATTCTGCAATGACACAAGCAGAGGACAGAAGCAGCCAGGGTCTCTTGGAGAAGCACTGCCTGGACGTGGATGCAGCCACTTGGATGTGGCTCCGAAACCCCATTCAAGCCTCATCAGACTCAGAAGCCACTAAGGCAGAGCTATTCGTTATAGCGGCTAACAGTAATTGCCCTAACTAACTCAAAGAGCTGGGAAGAGGGGGAGTCAGAGTGGTTAGTCATCATCACACATCATCATAGCCTGGTGGAAGCTTTAGTGGCTCCAATCTTTTCTCTACTCACTGGCTTTTGTCCTCGGGCTTAGGAAAGAAAGAGCATATTTGGTTTTCCCATGAATAATTAAGAAGTTTGTTGTAATAGCCTAACATCTGGAACGACAAGCTGGTTCAGTGGGTTAAGGAGTTGCTGCCATGCCTAATAACCTGAGTTCAAGGCCTGGGACTTGCATAACAAAAGGAGAGAGCTGACTCCTGCAAGTTTTCCTCTGGCCTCCACACACACACCACAGCACGAGCATGCCCACACACATACTGACACAATAAATAAATGAATATAAAAACAAAATAAGACAAAATAAACCAGCATCCACCAAAGCTGCCTAATGACAGAGCTCTGGAGGGTGGCTGGATAGAATGTCAAAAGAGGAGAATGGTAAGCCCTGCAATTATAGAAAATAGAACATGGGCTCTCTACAACCTCAGCATAATTGTCAAAACCACCACCTTGCGGCGAGGGAAAGAAAACAATGCCAGTAAGACTTCTTGGGGTCTGGAGTTTCCCACTCAAAACCCCCTTAGCTTCAGATGGGTGGACCACACAAGGCTAACACTCATCAACAACGATACCCACACAGCGAGGCCGCCATTAAGCCCAATGAAGCTCTTGAGACAATCAAGAGGCTTTAGGGCAGCCGGTAAATGAGCCCATTTGTCTTCTGATACGAGGAACAGAAATCTAACTCTCGGAGCCCTGAAAATTACCGTATTTAGGAGGCAAAGTAATGCTCATGGGGCAGGGAGCCTGGAGCAACCTCACCGTCCTTTGATCTCTGACTTGGCTTCTCGAAGCCTTTGGGTACAGTGCAGATCTGCAGCACACGGATAAGCCACCATTTTCCTAGTCCAGAAGTAGCTGCAATCATGTCAGGTTCTGTAAGACCAGCCACCTTGCTCTGGTCAAGATGTCAAAACAGGTGTCACAGACACGCTCCCAGGTGACTCAAGGTCACACAGCCCTCAAATAGGTAAGAATTTCGGTTTATTTTAAAATGCTTATTTTATTTATGTGTATGTGTGTGTGCCTGTTTGTGTTTATATGCACCACATGTATGCAGGTTCCCTTATTAGGCCGGAAGAGGCTGCCAGATTCCCCAGTGGCTGGAGTAACAGGCAGTTGTGAGCTGCCCAATGTGGGTAAAGGGAACCAAATCTGGGTCCTCTGCAAGAGCTTTTAAAGGCTGAGCCATTCATCTCTCTAGTCCCCAAGGTGACAGTGCAACACCACGGCCTCACTGATGATCCACATAGCACAAAGCAGGATGGCACATGCCAACTATTTAACTCAAGGCTAGGGTGCTGCAAGGACGGGATGCAAAAGAAAGTGTGCTCTAATGAGCGGGCTCACACTGACTTTACACTCAGCTCTCTCCACTGAGGAAACGGTCAAGGTGTCTCCTGTCCAGGTTCTCAGGACTCTCTCCTCTCTCTCTCTCTCTCTCTCTCTGTGCATGCATACATGCATGCGTGGGGGGGTGTGAACTGGCATGTCTCAAAGTCTATAGGAATGAGTAGCCCTCCCATAAGGAATGTTCCTGCAGCCATTCTGTGCGTCCCTGTCCTGCTGCCCCCTCCACCTATACTATCTATACTATAGTATATATACCTATGCTATCAAGAGGCACAGAGACTGGAGAGACTTTTCGCATCTTCTCCAGGGCCTCGTGCAAGCTAGACAAGCATTCTATCACTGAGCTGCACCCCTGCCTATCTAGGCCTTTTTTTCTCCCCAGGCAAACTCTATATGGAAGCCTTGGGGACAGTTTTCAGGAAGTATACAGCAAAACACTTCCATGTGATAAAAGACTTAGAAAGCTTTTGTCTGGGTCCTGGATTTGCCACAAAAGGCAAGAAGAGGAATCAGACCTGGGTTCATGAAGCTTGCAATGGGCTAAGGGGCGTTGTGGCAGCTGATTATCATCCAGTATGTTAATATTGCTAACAGCGGACAGGACAGGCAGAGGAGAAACAGAGGGTTTCCAATGGAAGGAAGGAAAAAAGAAAGCCATGCCACACCCATCCACTGTGCATAAGTCAAAGAACATACAGTTAACATACATTAACATGCAGTTAAATGGAAGCTATATGTGGAAACACAGAACATTTGGGCCAGACACAGGGGGCTTGGATTCTGAGATGAAAATCAAAGGACAAATTCTGCTTTGTCCTTCATGAGTAACTCAGGACACTGCCTGGGTCTGTCCCCTGGCCTCAGTACAAACAGTCTAGTAACCAAGCACAGGCCTGTGATCCTAGCTACTTGGGAGGCTGAAGTGGGAGGAGGCTTAAGTCCTATCTTGGTGGCAGGGAACTCAAAGTCCAGCCTGGACAGCTCCATGAAACCGTGTCTCAAAATGAAGAGAGAGAGAGAGAGAGAGAGAGAGAGAGAGAGAGAGAGAGAGAGA
>LOEQ01003025.1:400054-412089 GCA_001685075.1 Bramus lutescens | reverse complement strand
GTATAACATTATGATAATTTATTTACTGAGTGAAGAAATAAATTATGATCTGTGTAAGTATTGAGATGGTGAACCGGGGAGATAGTCTAGTTAGTAAAAGCACTTGCTGTGCAAACATGAGGACCTGAGTTCAAATCCCCAGCATCTTCTTAAGAAGCCAGGCATGGTTGTACACACACCTGGAACCCTAGAGAGCTGTGGTGTACAGAAACAGGAGGGTTTCTGCGGCCTTGCTGGATGTGAGCCAGTAATAGGGTCATTGAGAGGCCCTGTCTCAAGGGACTAAGAAGAGAGAGACAGAACGGGACTCCCAGTGTCCTCCTCCAGCAAAGGGGAGAGATGGGTTCTTTCTCAAACACAGACATCTATTTATCCGCCATCCACAGAAGGTGAGCAGCCCTGAATCCATGTCCCTCTATGGTAGCTATGGGCTGATCTCTGGGCATCCCCAGCCAGACAGGGAAAGTCTCTGTGTCATGACAGGCCACCATGGCTCATGTTGTGGTTGGTCTTCTGTCTTCCTGACATCAGCTTACCTACAGCAAGCATAGGGGCATCTGATCCTGACAAAGAGGCCTCCTCCTCCTCCTCCATCAGACTCTCAGGCATCAAATGTATGGCTGAGTTTGGATAACACATAGCCCATATGCAGGAGGCTTCCACTGTCATAGATGTGGTTGGCACTGCCCCAGTTGAGGACTCTGGTCCAACCCTGTCATTATCCCTCAACAAGATCACCTCCCTGGACACCTTTATTATTCAAATGTGTCAGGAAGCCCTTTGCCATAAGCAGTCTCATAACTCTGATTATCCCACTGGGGGCGGGGGGACACACCCCTTTTTGCTTCGTTAATGAAAAATACAGGAGAGAGCTAAAAATAACTCTCTGAGGGGAACAGAATGTTAAGGAGTTTCAGGAACTTTCGGAATGAAAATGACAAGCGCAGCCTTCCTTGTCTTCCGAGGGAGGAATTAAAAGAGTGGAGAGAACAGCCACCACCAGACCTGAGACTTTCCCAGCACCACTGTGTAAGTGACTAGCCTGATAGCAGCCCTCAGTGGAAATGCTTCCTCTCCCATCCAGAGCCAGCATTGCTGACGGATGCGGGACTTGCTCTCCAGGTGGCTCAGCTGTATCCTTCCCTTAAGAGTTCCGACTACTAGCCAGGAGCTCCGGGCAAGTCAGGGATACTTGAGTGGTTGAGCAACGCCATTCATGGTGAAGCAGATGATGGATCTGATTTAATGACGAAAACGAAGACATGGTCTCAGGAAGCCTTGGAAAAATAGGTGTTAGGGATGGAACCGAAGAGGTGACTGTAGTGGGGTCAGAGTGCCTGGTGTGTAAGCATGAGGAACTGAGTTTGGATCTGAGCACCCACATAAAAAGTTGGGTGTGGCTGTGACTATACATGTGTAATCACAAGGCTCTGGGGCTCGGAGACAGGGGAATCACTGGGATGGGCTTGCTGGCTACCAGCCTTGCTCCAGGTTCAGTAACAGACTCTGTTTCAAAGGGACTAAGAAAGTAACAGAGCCACGTTTTCCTATGGCTAATGTACATACACATGCGCACACACACACACACACACACACGTGTCGTAAGTCACCAAGACCCAGGGGTGAGAAGATAGGGCAACAGTGGAGGCCGCATTGTCTACAGTGCCACCATTCAAGGATAACTTGAGTACCTCCATCTCCCCGCTGTTATCTCCCACTCTGCATTGCCTCCCACAAAGACTTTAACTGAGTTCTAATGGTTTCAGCCATTCCTGTCCCTTGACTCAGCCCTCCTTCTTCCACTGGCCTGATCTCACTGAAGCTGCCTCATGCAGCAGGGCCTCTGCCTCTAGGTCGTCCCATATCACCAAGGACCTTTGTGACACGCTCTGTGGAGCCCCAGCTCTGCTCAGCCCCAGCCCCTGGGCAGAGCACCTTGGTCTCATCACACCTGCTGTCCACACCCAGCTCCTGACGCTGTCCATACCCAGCTCCTGATGCTGTCCTCAGATCTTCCTGGACATGCGAGCCTTTGCACCATCAAGCCCTTGGCCCCCAGAAATTCTTCTCCCAGCCTCCCATTAGAGACCACTGCCAAGTTCTTCCTTTCCCCACCTCTGGGGGGTAGGGGAGCAGACCTGGGTATCTGCCTTTGGCCTCTCAGCTGTGCATACACAGAGCATAGTAACTGTATGTGTTATCCTCCCAAGGTCCTACAGTGATCCCTAGCTGCTCACACTCTGGCTGAGTCAAACGGTGTCCAGATACAAGAGATTCTGGGACCAACATAGGCGGTGAGGACCAGCCTGAAGAGCCATGTGATCCCAGGCACCCACCAGAATCTCAGGGTCAGAGACATTAGCAATGTGGGTGGAGAAGACAACCTGAGCCAGGAACAATGGGGAGGAAGAGCAATGCTGATGGGGAACTAGAGTCCCTGGGAACAGGAGGAGAGAGATGACAGAAACAGTTCCTCAACCACCCCCACCCATNTTTGTCATTAGAAGGAGTGGATTACAAATCCTGTGACCTCAGAATGGCATGCTGCTCAGAAGGTCAAGCTGCCCCAAGGCGGATCAGGCCTGGGCCTGACAACCAATACCTGATGCAGGCTGAGGTTGCAGCCCTGCTCCCAGATTCAGGAGGTCTGGGTGTCTGCAGGGTTGGAAGAAGACAGACACAAAGGAGATGGGGTAGTAACTTCAGACAGGAGCTGCCTTCTGGAAGAGACTGGAATTTTTTAATAAAAGCCAGAAAGTAGGTAACTGCTACCGAAATTGTGAATGAAATCCACAAAATTCAAAGGTAAAAGGTCACACGCTCATCTTTTTAATTATTGTGTGGGTGTGGGTGTGTGGGTGTGTGTGTGTGTTACCTTCAGAGGCCAGAAGAGGGCATCAGACCTGCTGAAGCAGGGGTTGGAGGTGGTCATGAGTAGCCATGCGTGCACTGGGAACTAAACCTAGGTCCTCTGTAGGAGCAGGGCAGTTTCTAAACCCCCACTATGTGTCAGCCTTGGGGGACACAATTTCCACCCTCCACCTTAAGGGAGCACAGAGTGAATGCAGGGCAGACTGGGAATAAACAGGATTCTTAGGACCCATGGCAGGGTGCGCATGAGGCAGGATGCAATGACTTGTGGGTAGAATATGCACAGAGAGGTTCAAAAACAAAAGCCTTTCCCTCCATCTTCTCTGCAGGACTAAAGTCCCTTCATACCATGGCAAAGCCCCATGTATGGAGGAAGGCAGGGTCAGTCCTTCAGATAGTAGCCCCAGAGATGAGGTCCCTGACACAAGCATCCCCAGTAGCCCGCGCCTCTGGCTTCCAGGTCCGTTGTGAAGGGAGACATGTTTGCAATGCTCCCTAGGACCAGTTTAAGGATGGTTAGAAAAGTGTACAATTAGAGAAGTGTGCAATTAGGAGCACATAGCTGGGGAAGTCAACAGATGGAGGTTTAACTGAATGGATTTGGAGAGTCGCCCTTGGCCATCTTTCCAGAGACAGAGACCTCCTTTAAAACCCAGAAGCACGCTTGGCTCCCACACACCTTGCAGAGGTCAAATGGGCACAGGTCGGCTGAGGTAATGGCCAACCCCAATGCTCAGAGTTGCCTTACAAGTAAAAGTTGACTCATCTAGATGACTCGGAGTGCAAGGGCATCAGCAGTCAAGCCTAATGGCCTGAGTTCAATCCCAGGCCCCATGAGGTGGAAGAGGGTCAGCTGACTCCCCAAGTTTTCATCTTACTTCCACATGTGCTCCAGCACTCATGCACACAGCATACACACACACACACACACACACACATGCATACACACATGCACACACACACCTTACACAGAGGAGAGTTTCAATTAGCTAATTAATTAAAATAAAATGGGAGATGTATGTGAGCTCTCATCCCTAGCTGGCTGCCAGGGGAAGGAGAGCTGGTGGCATTCTTCCAGGATGTGGTCCCTGGTGGGTTGACCATGTTTGAATAGATGGTTCCACACTCATGCCTATATGGGCAGCACTTACTGGATGGATATAGTATGCTATTAAAAAAGGGAAGAAAAAAGAAAAGAAGGAAGGAAGGAGAAAGAGAGAGAGAGGGAGAGAAAGAGGACACTACCTTGGGAGAGAGTTCCGGGATATGGGATGAGGGCCCAGGATAAATTGAAGGTGGGAAAGAGGGGGCGAATATGATTGAAATACATTATATGCATGTAAGCAACGTCAAAGAATAAATACTGTATAAAAGTAAAAAAAGTATAAAAATAAAGTAAAAATGAAAATTTATTCCTCATATGTACATTACTGGTTCCAACGTAATGGAACTAAGCCACAAACTATACCTATGAGCTAAATGTGGCCCACATTTTTGAGACTGAATCTCTCTCCTCCCTCTCCTTCTCTCTCTTCCTCTCTGTCTCTCTGTCTGTCTGTCTCTGTCTCTCTGTGTCTCTCTGTCTCTCTGTCTCTCTCTCTCTCTCTGTCTCTCTCTCTCCCTCTCCCTCCCCAGTCCCATGAAACACAGGCTGGCTGGTCTAGAACTTGAGATGTAGCTGAAGATAACCTTGAACTACTGACCCTCCTGCCTCCACCTCCTGAGTGCTGGGATCACAGGTGTGCACCACCATGCCTGTTTTGTGTGGGCTGCAGATGGAGGCCAGGGCTTCATACATATCAGGCAAGCACTCTTCCAGCTAAGTCGCATCCACGGCCTGCAACTGAAGCCCCCCACACCGACTCATTCCCACACACACTACACACAAATGTGTTCCACGCAGCTGAGGCTCTGTGTGTGGTGAGGGATGGCGCCAAAGCATTCACCACCTGGCCTTTCTCAGGAACCCTGGTGACCTCTGCTCCACTCAGGGTCTCATCTCTCCAATACCAGTCACTCTGGGGAGGAGTTCTAGAAAGTTCCAAAGTGCTGATAAACACTCTGATATGGAAGAAACACAAACAGCAGTCACTTAGAACACACTGGCCAGAAACCCAGGCATTGGAGCGCAGCGGCTCAAAAGGGAATTCACCAGAGTGACCATGCACTTCCAGACCTCTCTTCTGTTTTTTGTTAAGCACGTGTGCACGTGTGGAAATGTGCATGAGTGTGTGTGCATGCATGCAATGTGTATGTGGGTATGTGTTAAATGGTGGGTGTGGAGTGGGTATGTGTGGTGTGTATGTGTGTGGTGTGTGCAGTGTGTATGCATCATGCATATGGTGTGTGTGGTGTGTGCATATGTATGGTGTGTATGTGTATGGTGTGTATGCATGTGTGTGGTGTGTGCGGTATGTGTGGTAGGTATGTGCATGTGGCATGTGTATGTATTGTACAGTATGTGGTGTATGCAGTGTGTGTGTGTATGTGGTAGGTATGTGTGCGTGGCATGTGTATGTATTGTACAGTATGTGGTGTGTGTATGTATATGTATATGCACAGTATGTGTGTGTGTGGTGTGTGTATATGTACGGTGTATATGTGTGTGTGGTGTGTGTGTATGTATATGTACCATGTGTTTGTGGTATGTGTTGTGTGTATATTTGTGTGTAGTGTCTGTGTATGTGCACAATATGTATGCATGTGTGTGTGGTGTTGTGATGTGTGTGGTGTGTGTAGTGTGCAATGTTGTGGTGTGTATATGTGGCATGTGTATGTGTATTGTAGTGTATGATGTATGTATGTGTGATGTGTGTATATGTGTGTGAATATTTATAGTGTGTAGTGTTTGTAGTGTGTGTATTGTACAGTGTATGGCTGTGTATGTGTGGTGTGTGTGTAGTATGTGTATGGTGTTTATGTGTGTGTGGTATATGTGCATATGCACACATGAATATGTGTGTACACGTGTGTATGTTTACATTCGTGTGGAAGTCACAAGTGTCCTTCAGATGTTCATGTGTTTCTGAGACAAGGTCTCTCACTGTCCTGAATGTCACCCAGTAGGGTAGACTGCCCAGAACGCTGCAGGGCTCCATCTGTCTCTCTGTCTTATCACTGGGAGTACAAGCAAGCACCACCACACCTAAGTTGCTTTGTTTTTGTTTTATTTTTAGGGTTTTTTTGGGGGGGGGCATTGAACTCAGGTCCTCATTCTCGGACTGAGACGTCTCCCCAGCACCACACCCTTGGCTTTGAAACATGCCAGGACCCTTGAAAATCTTCTATTCCAGAAGACTCATGTGTAAAAGGCATGATCTGGTCCAGTAACCTACTCGGGAAACTGGAAAAGTAGATAAAGAATGAACATACTTAGTAAGTACACTACACACTCACACACACATATACATACACAGAGAGAGAGAGAGAGAGAGAGAGAGAGAGAGAGAGAGGGAGGGAGGGAGNTGCAGTGTGTGTGTATGTGGTAGGTATGTGCGCGTGGCATGTGTATGTATTGTACAGTATGTGGTGTGTATGTATATGTATATGCACAGTATGTGTGTGTGTGGTGTGTGTATATGTGCGGTGTATATGTGTGTGTGGTGTGTGTATATGTATATGTACCATGTGTTTGTGGTATGTGTTGTGTGTATATTTGTGTGTAGTGTCTGTGTATGTGCACAATATGTATGCATGTGTGTGTGGTGTTGTGATGTGTGTGGTGTGTGTAGTGTGCAATGTTGTGGTGTGTATATGTGGCATGTGTATGTGTATTGTAGTGTATGATGTATGTATGTGTGATGTGTGTATATGTGTGTGAATATTTATAGTGTGTAGTGTTTGTAGTGTGTGTATTGTACAGTGTATGGCTGTGTATGTGTGGTGTGTGTGTAGTATGTGTATGGTGTTTATGTGTGTGTGGTATATGTGCATATGCACACATGAATATGTGTGTACACGTGTGTATGTTTACATTCGTGTGGAAGTCACAAGTGTCCTTCAGATGTTCATGTGTTTCTGAGACAAGGTCTCTCACTGTCCTGAATGTCACCCAGTAGGGTAGACTGCCCAGAACGCTGCAGGGCTCCATCTGTCTCTCTGTCTTATCACTGGGAGTACAAGCAAGCACCACCACACCTAAGTTGCTTTGTTTTTGTTTTATTTTTAGGGTTTTTTTGGGGGGGGGCATTGAACTCAGGTCCTCATTCTCGGACTGAGACGTCTCCCCAGCACCACACCCTTGGCTTTGAAACATGCCAGGACCCTTGAAAATCTTCTATTCCAGAAGACTCATGTGTAAAAGGCATGATCTGGTCCAGTAACCTACTCGGGAAACTGGAAAAGTAGATAAAGAATGAACATACTTAGTAAGTACACTACACACTCACACACACATATACATACACAGAGAGAGAGAGAGAGAGAGAGAGAGAGAGAGAGAGAGGGAGGGAGGGAGNCCACTCGGACCCCCCACCTCCCAATTAGGAATCACTCCAGAATTCCCTAGAACCATCAATGGTAGGCTGCTGCCTTTCTATTAAACTCAAAGTACTTATTTCTTTGAACACGTAAGGAGCCTTCTGTTTGGACTGCTTGGGGGCTTGCATGGTGAGGGGTAGTCTCAGTTTTTAATGAGTGCAATTCGGCAGCGAATCATTCCAACCTCTGCACTGAAAGGTCTCTTGTTAGCTGCGCAGAGGGTGAAGAAAAGTGTCAGTGCATGGCATTTAAGCCTCACTTCTTAACCCAGAGCTGTCTCGTGGGTTTGACCCTGATTGGAAACAGGCACCCAGTGAGGCATCTTATAGACTCCTTAAGAAAGATGGAAGCAAAGGACCCGGATGGCCCACACAGGGCAGGGATGGTCTTCTTTTCTTCCTCTGTGCCATGTTAATAGACAGAAATGTTTTCTCTTTTAAGCTTGAAGGGGGAAAAAAAAAAACGTCACAAACTGCCTACATAAAAGACCTTCAAATAGTCCCCAGGCCTCAGTTTCCTGCTAGCAATTCATTGCAATATTGAGGGACTGCTCACCCTTGGCACCCTGGCTGGCAGTGGAATGACAGGAATAATCAGAAATATCTCACGTGCACACATGTACACGCACATGCGCACATGCATTCACATGCATGTGCACACACATGTGGATTAGGTGGGCACCTGCTGGCACATATATAGACTCGCAGTGCAAAGCTGAGCTGACAAGAACTTAATGTCTTTCAGTGTTCATATTTTACACTTGCCATTCTATTCTCGATGCCAGATTTAAAAAAAAAAAGATAGGCTGCCATGGTTTTTAATGGCAACTTGGCATTCACAACAGGGCATCAGTCTACATAGGTGGGTCTGAGCCAGAGCCCCCCATCTCTGTTCAAACAAGCCCTACTTGAAAGCTCCATTCAGCTCTCCAGGGCCATGTGCACAAGCAAAACAATAATACATTGAGCGCGGACAAGGGCCGTCTTCTGTCGGAGCTGGCCCTGTTCCTGAGGAAGAACATGAGGACAACCTGCCCAAACAGTGATTAACAAGGCAGGGACAACCCAAAGGGCACTGTGATTGGCCATGGCATAGTGACAAGCAGAGTCAGCACACATCCATCCTAAGACTCCCTGTAACCTCTGGGCTTTGGTGACAGTCATCTGCCCCCACAAAAGGGCAGTGTTCAATAAATGCATGTGCAGCGAGAAACCTCCAAGGGTAGAAAGTAAGTGAAGAATATAAGACATGAGGTCTTGGGGCAGGGGAGATGGCTCAGTGGCTAAGGGTGCTTCTTCACCAAGCATTAGGACTTGAGTTTAAAACTCCAGCACCCATAAAAAGCCAGACATGGAACAGGTGGACCCTAAGAGCTCACTCACCATTGAGCCGGGTCTGAACATTGAGTCTTTTGGTTCAGTGGATGATTCGAAGTGATGAGGCAGAGTGATGGAGAAAAATACTCCCTATGTCTTTCTGCCACCCAAGGGTGAGGTGGGATTCCCGACTGTATCCTGGGAATATGTTTTATTACCACTGGTTAATGAATAAAGCTGTTTCAGCCAATGGCTTAGCAGAACAAAGCCAGGCAGGAGATCCAAACAGAGATATAGAGAGAAAGTAGGCAGAGTGAGAGAGATGCCATGTAATTGCCAAAGGAAAAGGACCTGGAACTTTTCTGGTAAGCCACAACCTCATGGAAATACACAGATTAATAGAAATGGGTTAATTCAAGATGTAAGAGCTAGCTAGAAATATGCCTGAGTCATTGGCCAAACAGTGTTATAATTAATATAGTTTCTGTGTGATTATTCAGGTCTGGGCAACCAGGAAATGAAAGAGCAGTCTTGGCCTACAAATGGCACACCAGCATGGGGCAACTACATCCACATAAAACCTGAAAGAGCTTCAGAAAGAATTCTAGACAGAAAACAACAGAGCTAAGCATGCCTTCTTGGTAGCAGCATTTTCTCGGGTGGGCTCTGTTTGCTAAAGGCAAGCAGAGGCATGACTCCTTTAAGACAAGGCTTTCCGACTCAGCATTAGGAGCAAAACCTGCGTGGCTTCGTTAAGAAATGGTGGCTTCCTGGTTTGTGCCAGTAGCATGAACTCTGGCTCTTTTGGGAGATCCTGCACTTAAATGGGGTTTGTGAGCAGCGTGCTACTAATTGCTTAGTGGCAATATAGACCTGCTGCATTCCTGGAGCTGGAGCGGTGAGCAAGGCTCACAGAGGCAGTGAACATACCTCTACCATGTTGGACTGGGCAGAGCAAACAGGGCTGCAGAGAGAGTTGGTACTAGGCACACTCACTCAGCATTAAAAAAAAAAAGGTGCTCCTGGTCAGAAAAGGATTTCAGATATAGAAATAAAAAACTGGTATAGGAGGTTCTTCTTTCTACATGTTGCTTTCACTGGTCAAATAAAGAAACTGCCTTGGCCTTTTGATAGGGCAGAAACTTAGATAGGCAGGGAGACAGAACTGAATGCTGGGAGGAAGAAGACAGAGTCAGAGAGAGCCACCATGGAGCCAGCCACCAGGTCAGACATGCTGAATCTCTCCCAGTAAGCCACAATCAAGTGGCAATACACATGAATGGAAATGGGTTAATCAAGATGTAAGAGTTAGCCAATAAGAGGCTAGAGCTAATGGGCCAGGCAGNNNAGCCAATAAGAGGCTAGAGCTAATGGGCCAGGCAGTGTTTAAATTAATACAATTCCCATGTGGTTATTTCGGGGGTTAAGCTAGCCAGGTGGCAGGACGCAGCCCGCCGCTCCCTCGTACTACAAAAAAACCTCTAAACAAGACACAGAGTGTTTAAAAATGTACATAGGCTTGGGAGAGAGAGGAAAAATAGTATAGATAGTTATAAAAAGAAATAAATAGTTTTAAAAATCAAAGTCTTTAAAGAGACAGTACAAAGTAATATAAAAGAGTACAGACAGTCATAGATTAAAGGAGTAAAGATAATAAATATTAAAAAGTAACAGAAAAAGCCACATAAAGATGGAAAATACACAGAGAATCTGGCTTATGTATATTGTTGTGTTTTCTTTCAATTTTTTGGCTGTAGAGAGACATTTGATTCTGGGGGCTGCTAAGCTAACTAACATAAATATTTTAAAGGTATCTTGACTTGAAAATTTGAGTCTAAGGATATATTACTTTGGAAAAGAGCTTCTGATTTTGTTTCAACAGACGATAAGAACCTATGGATTCCTTCCACACTAATGCGGTTTGATGGAACAAGACCCCCCCAAAAAAAGTCTCCATAAACCCTTAAAATATCTTGCTCAACAAACAGCAAGAAGCAGTTTGAAGAAAAAATTCCCAAAATAATTGTTTATAAATATTCATTTTCATTTAAAGGGGTTTGATTATAAATGACTAAATGATCACAGACCATCTGTTTCTAAAAAGGGGGAGATATGATATAGAGATAAATACTTTGCATTGGTATGGATCTTGGTCTATTGATACATATAAGGTTGATTTATTATACTGTATATATGTATTTCTGCTTTTGTTTAAGGTATTATGTTTGTGCAGCTCATTTAAAAATGTAATGTATAATTAAGAAATACCTATTAATAAATAGTCATCTATAATAGTAAAATTGTAGTCATGTTAGGTTTTATAGATATACAGAGATATATTTCAAATAGATAATCTTCAATACTTCAAAGACTTACAGAATATGGCATTTAAAATGTTTTAAGAACTTAGACTTTTCTCAACAGTGAAACATGTCTGCTTCTGGCACCACCAGTTACTAGTCTCTCCAACTACCCGTAACTTCTTTGAGTAATACCTTAAACGGAAGAATGTAACAAGGATAGCCATTTGGGCAAGAAACTGCTCTTGCCTGAACTGCTTGATGTTATGCTGTATGACCTGGACATGCAGAACCACAGAAAAATTACTGTTGAACTTGCCTAAAGAATTTGAGACAGTCCTTCAGGGTTCCTGCTTCATGAACAAGTCTGCCAAACATTCTGCAGGACACAGAAGAAAGTGACTGACAAACTGCCAATATAGGCAAAATAGCCTTTCAAAATCCCTACTTCATGGAAAAGTCTGCAGGATACTAAGGGCCTATAGGCTGAAGATGGATGCCCCAATGGTACAGAAGAACTTTGGGTGACTTTCCAGGCAGCAAGATGTTTCTGTCAATTCTAAAACTTTGGAAGTTGTTTACAATGTACTTCCTGTTAATTTAGATAATATTATATCCTTCTGGGGTCTTTGGTGGAGCTGAAGACTACATAGTTATATAGTTTTCCTTAGTTATGATAAAGGATAAGATAGATGATATTTTCCTTAATTTGCCAAATGTAAATTGACTAAATATATGTAATTTCACTATGTTAAAAAGTGAAAACCTTCCTTTTTAGACAGAAAAGGGAAATGATGTGGGATTCCCCTCTGTATGCTATGAATATGTTTTATTACCATTGGTTAATGAATAAAGCCGTTTTGGTCAATGGCTTAGCAGAGCAAAGCCAGGCAGATAATCTGAACAGAGATATACAGAGAGAGTAGTAGGCAGAGTCAGAGAGACACCATGTAACTGCCTAAAGAGAAGGACCTGGGGCCAGGCGGTGGTGGTGCATGCCTTTAATCCCAGCACTCGGGAGGCAGAGGCAGGCAGATCTTTGTGAGTTCAAGACCAGCCTGGTCTACAA
>LOEQ01003025.1:385894-400006 GCA_001685075.1 Bramus lutescens | reverse complement strand
AGAGAGAGAGAGAGAGACAGAGAGAGACAGAGAGACAGAGAGACCTGGAACCTTTCCAGAAGGTAAGCTACAGCTTACACAGATTAATAGAAATGGGTAATTCAAGATGTAAGAGCTAGCTAGAAATATGCCTGAGTCATTGGCTAAACAGTGTTGCAATTAATATAGTCTCTGTGTGATTATTCGGGTCTGGGTGGCTAGGAAATAAACATGCAGTCTCTGCCTACAGAAGTACATGTGCATGAGCGAAGGAGCCCACACAGTCATGTGCATGCACCACACACACACACACACACACGGAAAAGAACACGAAGTCCTCTTCAAACAGACATGGTCACAGAGCCCCAAAGCTTCACAAAGTATCTCTGACCTGCCATCTGGCAAACAGGAATGACACTCTGTTCTGCCCTGTGATTTTCAATGCTTGATTTAACTTCAGGTTGGGGGTCTTGAGCGACACTGGAAATGATCCTGAAGATCAGACAGACCTCTCATGAAAAAATCAGGAAAGTATGCAGGTTGCATGCAGCCTTAAACAACAGCAGAGGAGGGTCCTCACCTTGAGGGAGCCAAGGCTTAAAAAGATAGGCACATGGCAAGCTGTTAGCAGTCGTGAGCCCAGGCTATCTCCCCAGAACAGCGCCTATGATAACTGATGCCAGGGAAGGGGAAAGAAAAGAATCAAAGAAAAAAATAAGGGTGCAGAAGACAGCATCCCTTCCAGAAACCTTCAAAACAATTCACCAAATGCTCTTGCTTAAAATTCATACCATCATGTTAATCCATTGAGTGTTCACACACTACTGACACCTTATTAACTACTCATAGTCCATCTATGCTAATAACACCCTCCAAAGTATCAGCAGACCCAGTGCTGTGTTTCCTCAGCTGTGAGCCAAAATGAATTCTCTCTCAAGTCATTTCAGTCATGTATTCAGCAGAGTCAAAAAAGTAACTAGTCCACATAAACTCCATACACATGAGCACACATGCATGCATACTCACACCTAAATATGCATGAATACATTCATGCACACCCACACACATGTGCATACATACAGGCACATCCATAGGTGCATGCATACACACATACACACCCATATATGCAGGCTCACCCACACAAATGTACACACACACATGCACACTTAAATACCTAGATGATCCTGGGTTGTTCCAAGTTAACAGTTAAAACTAAACATCATAGTGCCAGGTATGTCTTTGCATTTCTGTTAAACTCTAGAAAAGGGGACCCAGGGAGAAGGCTCTGTTAGTAAAGTACTGCCACTCAACCATGAAAACCTGAGTTTGATCCCCAGCACTGGTACAAAAATGTCAGGCACAGCAGTGCACACCTAGGACCCCAGCACCATGGAAAAGGGAGGCAGGCAGATCGTGAGACTTGCTGGCCAGCCAGCCTTGTGTGACCAGTGATAACCAGTAAGAAACCCTCCCTGCCTCAACAAATAAGTGGGAATCAACTGAAAGTGACACCCAACATTGACCTCAGCCTCCACAAGCCCCCAAACATATGCATGCACGCACACACACATGAACACATACACACGTGCACATGCACACACACACAAAACAACGATTCAGTGTAAGAGATGAAGAATGAGTCTGTGGTACCTGAGATCAAGCACGAGAAAGAGTTCCGGGGACAAAGGTGAGAAAGTCATCAAGGTGTCACAACGTTCTTCCCCGGGCTAGTCAGGTGATTCAATCTATCAAAATTCGCCAACATGCACATTCACAGTGCATGTGTCTTATTGTATCAAAATTACACCTCAAAATTTTTCATTTTTCAAAAAAGCAATCACAGAAGAAAAATTATCTCAAGAGGGGAAAAAGTTGTAATGACAGTAACTCCTCAACAGAAGCGGTATAAGCCAGAGACAGCATAATGGTATATTCAAAGTGTTGAAAGAAAATAACTACCAGCTTAGATTTCTAGTAAGCAGGAGAGATACCCTTCCAGAATAAAAAATGAAATAAAGGCATTTTCAGACAAACAAAAACTGATTCAATTTACCCATGGCAAACACTGTTAAACAGAGCAAGGGAGGTGCAGAAGGAGGAAAGCCAGAAGGAAGAGTGAGGAGGCAGGAGGAGAGTGGAAGAAACGATGTATGCGTGTCATGTGGAAATAATTAGCAAGATCTTGCAGTCTTATTTTATATCGATTTTCCTTAAGTGTATATGTGTACCTGTGTATGTATGTGCACCATATGAGTGCAACACCTACTGAGGCCAATAGAGGGCACCAGAAGCCCTGGAAATAGAGTTACAGGCAGTTGTGAGTCACCAAGTGGGTGCTGGGAATTGAACCCAGTCTTCTGCAGAGCAGCCTGTGCCCTAACCGCTGAGCCACCTCTCCAGCGCTGACACTGATGGTTTCCACCAGCTTCTTTTTGGCTACTATTGACATGGCAGACATATTAAAAAAAAAGACCTATACATGTAGGAATACATTGCTGGCTGGTTAGAGGTCAAGGTCTACCCTAGCCTGGCAGCTTTCTCCAAAGCTCAGCAATATGGGAACTCCCTCCCTCCCCAGGAAGACTCCCTGCTGCCTACCTGCCCTTATCTGGACAATGTCCCTAGGCCTGGAGGACTGACCTTATCTGAAAACTGTTAGATGTCTGCCTGTAAAACCAGATGCCTGATTCATCTTTAGCTTGACCCTTGACGCCGATCCCTGCTAAGAAGGCTTGTGCTAAGAGTTCTGCTATAGAATCCTACAACCATATACCAAACCTTATAATAGAAGTGTACCACTTAATGCAAATTAGGGCTTGTCCCCAGGCTCCCCAATCCTATATATTATTTACACTCTTGAATAAATTGAGTTGATTCACGGAAATCTGTCTCCCAGAGGGCTGTCTCCATTCGTGCTCATGGGATGCATACAAAGCCTTCTGTCATCCCATTTGCCTCTTTCCCCTCTTAGCTGATGGCCCATAGGCCAAGAGGGAAAGAGGACCCCCCCACACTCATACACAAATACATATGTATAGGCACATACATGCTTGCGCGCACATAAAACCTTTTTTTGTGATCCGATTTGTAAATACCTGTGATTTAAAAAAAAAAAGCACCCACACATACACACAAAGAGGAGGGGGGAAAACTGCCCCCAATAGAATATAAGAAATTGGGAAGGAGAGGACCAAGGTACCAGAAAAACAGCAGCTAAGTGTTGTTCCGCATCTGTTCCCCAGCACCAATGTGACCCTAGAGAATGAAGTAACTAAGATTGCACAGCAAGGCATGGATTTTAAAAGTACAGTGTCGCTAGGATCTGGTGGCACACGCCTTTAATCCCCACACTCAGGAGGCAGAGGCAGAGAGGCAGGTGGATCTCTGACCCACAGACCAGCATGGTCTACAGAGTGAGTTCCAGGACAGCCACGGTGATTATACAGAGAAACCCCATCTCAGGTAAAGAGGTTTTCTCAGGGCACATTCCACAGCATGTACGAGATGAGGGCTAATTCCATCTTCCACAGCAAGGGGAAGAATTGAGAATTAATTAAGAATACCCCTTCTTTAATCCATGAGCACCCCAAGTAGGCACAGTGCTCCCCAGCCCCAGTGAAGGCAAGCCGAACCAGTCACCACAGAGACTGGAAAATCCACCTTCATCCTGCCTGCCCTTCCCAATCCAGCTCAATTTCACGACACACGCTGCTTCCTACTTTATTATCACTAAAACCACCAGAGAAAACAAATGGAATGAAGTCTGGCATTGTTAACAGATTTTTAAGGGGGGGCACAACACATTTTTCTTGTGGTTTCAATGGGTTATTTAGCTCTAGTAGCAGCTGTTGACAAATTTTTTAATGTAAGCACCACCAGCTGTAAGTTCCCTTTGATTATAAATATTTAATTATAAAGCTTCCATTTAAACTGAAGGTAAACCCACTTTCTGTCCAAAAAGTGTTAGCAAGAACACAGACCAAAAGCCACCCCCATCGCGATGAGCAACCACCCTGTGCTCCCTGATAGGATCTGAAGTTGCTTCCCCAGATCCAAGAGTCCTTCGGGGCATGGCCAGGTGTACTGTGTAGTGGCTCCTGTTATATCGTCTCGACACAGGTAAAGTCATCCAAAAGGAACGAAACTCGAAAAGGGTCTGCCTCTGTTTAGCTGGGAACCCCTCTTGGGCCTCATTCCAAACCCTGCCCCTTCTTAGAAAACCCACTAAGAGGCAGCTCCACCCCCAAAGCTCAAGACCACACCTACAGTCCCTAGACCTGCCATGTGATTTCTCTCCTACTTTCTCAGAGATCACCCCAGGGTGCTTTGCTCAGATTAAACCTGGTTTTATTAATTTGACTTATTGCATCCGTGGAGAAACCCACAACCAGAGATTTTCAAAATACGTACCAGCCTCCATAGGATCTGGCTAAAGGCAAATCTATGGAGCATTTTCTTAATTAGCGATTGATAGGGGAGGGTCCAGCACACTGGATTGTGCCACCTCTGGGCTGGTTGTCAAGCAGGCTTAGCGAGCTGCCTGAGCAAGACTATAAGCAGCACCCCTCCATGGCCACTGCATCAGCTTCTGCCTCCAGGTTCCCACCTGCTCTAAGTTCCTGCCTTAGCTTACTTCCGTGGACTGTGATTCGGGATGTGTAAGCCAAACAAACCCTTCCCCTCCAAGTTGCTTCAGTCATGGTGTTTCATTGAAGCAATAGAAATTCTAAGATACCAGGTAACTGTGGAGAGGGCAGGCCAGAAGCAAGTCCCTAAGAGGACCATTGGCCCAGTAGCACTAAGAAGAGACTGAGACACTATGACCACCGGACCCTATCAGGTACCCTAGACCCTCCTTTTCAAGTTCCTCATTCCCCTGCAAAAAAGAATCTCAGGACCGATCAGAAGGAAGAATTGGAACTTAGGAAGACAAGATTTTGATGTACAATTAAATACGGGGGCAGGGGAGACACAGCAAAAGCACAGCGCACACCCAAGGCACCAGCACAGTGTTCTCAATGGGGAGATTCCTAGACTGGGTTTTGGTTTTTGAGACAAGGTCTTAGTTGGTTCAGCTACTGTCAAAGTCACTATGCAGCTAAGGATGGCCTTGAACTTCTGATCCTCCTGTTTCTACCTCCTGAGTGCTCTAATTACAGATATGTACTGCCTAAGTGTTGGGGCTCACACTGAGTGCTTTGTGCATGCTGAGCAAGCACCCTAACAACTGATCCATAGCCCCACCCCTGTAACTAGCTTAACAATAGCCTTGTATATCTGTGTGGTGGCTTCTAAAGTTCAAGTTTGGGCAGCAACCCCAGTCCCAGCCTGGCAGAGTCAGAGAGAGCGGGAGCATGGTGGATGCCCCAGGCATAGCTTGGAAGAGTCAGAGAGAGAGTGTGTGTGGCCACAGCCCCAGCACAGAAGAGCCAGAGAAGGAGCACGGTGGTGGCCATGGCATAACAGAAGCATCAACAACAGCAGCTTCCAGAAATTATATTAAGAAGTCCCCATGGGAAAGAGCATCTGTGTCCCAGCCAGCAACCAGTGACATCCTCTGTACGAGATACCCCACTGCATCAGCAACCACCAAAGCCACAGACCCACGTACGCCAGGAGGAGCAATCACCAGAGCCTTGGCCCCACCTGCACCTGGAGGAATGATCACCTAAGTCTCTGCCCTACCTGCTCCTGAAGGAGAGATCAACAGAGCCACAGCCACCAACTACACCAACCGGAGGAAGAGGGACCCCTGAAGCACAGGCTCCACCTTTACCAATTGGAGAAAGAGATGGGCAGACAACAGGGTAAGAATATACTCAACAACATAAAGAGCAACAAGGTACCACCAGAAACTAGGGCTTCTACAACAGCAAGACCTGAACATCCCAATGCAGATGAAACAGAAGAAAATGGCCTTAAAAATAACTTTAAGAAGATGATTGAGGCCCTGAAAGAGGAAATTAAAATTTCCCTTAAAGAAATGGAAGAAAAGACAAATAAAAAATTGGAAGAAATCAACAAATAACTTAAAGAATACCAAGAAAAAACAATCAAACAGGTTAAGGAAATGGTTTAAGACTTAAAAACCAAAATAGAGGCAATAAAAAAATGCACACACACAAACTAAGGGAATTGTGGAAATGGAAAATCTGGGTAAAAGTTCAGGAACTACAGATGCAAGCATAAACAACAAAATATAAGAGATGGAAGAGAGAATTTCAGGCATTGAAGATAGCAATAGAGGAAATAGATTCATCAGTCAAAAAATGTTAAATCCAACAAATTCTTAACACAAAACATCCAGGAAATCTCGGACACCATAAAAAAGACTGAACCTAAGAATAATAAGGATAGAAGGAGAAGAAGTCCATCTCAAAGTACAGAAAATATATCCAACAAAATCATAGAAAACTTTCCCAACCTAAAGAAGGACATGCCTATGAAAGTATAAGAAGCTTACGGAACATCAAACAGACTAGACAAAAAAAAAATCTCCTCACCACATAATAATCAAAACACTAAACATACAGAATAAAGAAAGAACATTAAGAGCTGCAAAGAAAAAAAGCCTAAGTAATGTATAAAGTCAGACCCAGCAGAATAACACTCGACTTCTCAATGGAAACAGTGAAAGCCAGAGGGTCCTGGACAGGTGTTATGCAGACACTAAGAGACCACAGATGCCAGCACAGTTCCTATAACCAGCAAAGTTTTTAAGCACCATAGATGGAGATAACAAGATATTCCAAGATAAAATGAGATTTAAACAATGCCTATCCATAAATCCAGCCCTACAGAAGACACTATAAGGAAAACCCCAACCCAAGGAAGTTAATTACATAGATAATCCCACACTAGAAAATCCCATAGAAGGGAAACATACACACAATACCAACAACAACAACAAAAAAAAGAATAACAGGAACTAGCAATCACTAATCATTAATATCCCTTAACATCAATGGACTCAGTTCACCTATAAAAATACACAGACTAACAGATTGGATACAAAAATAGAACCCATCCTTCTGCTGCATACAAGAAACACACCTCAACTTCAAAGACAGACCTCAGAGTAAAGAGTTGGGAAAAGATTTTCCAATCAAATGGACCTAAGAAAAAAGCTGGTATAGCTATCCTAATATCTAACAAAATAGACTTCAAACTAAAAGTAACCAAAAAGAGATAAAGAAGACCATTTCATATACGTAGCAGGAAAATCCATCAAGATGAAGCCACAGTTGTGAATGTCTATGCCCTCAATACAAAAGGGCCCAAATTTGTGAAAGAAACATTATTAAAGCTTAAATCACACATCAAGCCGCACACACTAATAGTGGGAGACTTCAATACCCCACTCCACTCTCACCACTGGACAAGTTTGCCAGACAGAAAATTAACAGAGAAATAAAGGAACTAACAGATATTATGACTCAAATGGACTTAACAGACATCCATAGAACATTCCACACAAACACTGAAGAATGTATCTTCTCAGCACCTCATGGAACCTTCTCTAAAATCAACCACATACTCGGTAACAAAGCAAACCTCAAATGACACACACAAAAAAAAATGGAATAACCCTCTGTATCTTATTGGATAACCATAGTTTAAAGTTAAACAACACAAATTCCAGAAAGCCTACAAATTCATAGAAACTGAATTCCCAACTGAATCACCCCTGGGTCAAGGAAGAAAGAAAAAAATAAAGGATTCCTAGAATTCAATGAAAATGAATGTTCAACACACCCAAACCTAGGGGACGCTATGACAGCAGTAAGTACTAGGAGGAAACTTCATAGCAGTAAAAGCCCACATAAAGAAATTGGAGAAACTGCTATAATAAAAAGCGAGTTAACAGAACACCTGAAAGCTCTAGAACAGAAAGAAGCAAACTAACCCATGACGACTAAATGACAGGAAATTATCAAATTGAAGACTAAAATTAATAAAATAAAAATAAAGAGAACACTACAAAGAATCAATAAAATGGAGAGTTGGTTCTTCAAGAAAAAAATCAACAAAATAAACAAACCCTTATCTAAACTTACCAAAAGACAGAGAAAGACTATCCAAATAAGCAAAATCAGAAACAAAAAGGAGGACCAAACAAGAGACTCTGAGGAAACCCAGAGAACCATCAGGTTATAATTCAAAAACCTGTATTCCACAAAATTGGAAAAATTAAAAGAAATGGGAAATTTTCTGGATAGGTATCACATACCAAAATTAAATCAAGAACAGATAAACAATTTAAATATAGGACCTATAACTCCTAAAGAAATAGAAGCAGTCATTAAGTCTCCCAACCAAAAAATCCCAGGACCAGATGGCTTTAGCATAGAATTCTACCAGAACTTCAAAGAAGAACTAATACCAATACTCCTCAAATTGCTCCACACAATAGAAACAGAAGGGACATTGCCAAACTCCTTTTACGGGACTATAGTTACCCTGATACCCAATGATAGAGAACCACAGACCAATGTCCCTCATGAACATTGATGCAAAACTCTCAATAAAGTACTGGCAAATTGAATCCAAGGACACATCAAAATTAAAAAAAAAATCCACCATGACCAAGTAGGCTTTATCCCAGAGATGCAGGGTTGATTCAACATACAAATCTGTCAAATGTAAACCACCATATAAATAAACTGGAAAAAAACCACACATGATCATCTCATTAGATGCCGAAAAAGCCTTAGACAAAATCCAATACCCTCTCGTGACAAAGGTCTTAGAGAGATCAGGGATACAAGGAACATATCTAAACATAATAAAGGCAATATACAGCAAGCCAACAGCCAACATCAAACTAAATGGAGAGTAACTCAAAGCGATTCCACTAAAATCAGGAACAAGACAAGGCTGTCCATTCTCTTTATATTTATTCAATATTGTACTCAAAGTTCTAGCAAGAAGAATAAGACAACAAACAGAGATGAAGGGGACATAAATCAGAAAGGAAGAAGTCTAACTATCACTTTTCACAGATAATATGATAGTATACATAAATGACGCCAAAACTCTACCCTGGAACTTCTACAGCTGCTAAACATATTCAGTAATGTGACAGGATGCAAGATTAACTCAAAAAGAAATCAGTAGCCCTTCTGTACACAAATTATAAACATGCCAAGAAGGAAATCAAAGGAGCATCACCCTTTATAAAAGCCACAAATATAAAAATAGCTTGAGGTAACTCTAACCAAACAAGTGAAAGACCTGTATGACAAGAACTTTAAGTCTCTACAGAAAGAAATTGGAGAAGGCATCAGAAAATGGAAAGATCTCCCATGCTCTTGGATAGGTAGGATCAGCCTAAAAAAAAATGGCAATCATACCAAAAGCAGTCTACATATTCAATGTAATCCCCATCAAAATCCCAACACAATTCTTCACAGACCTTGAAAGAATGGTACTCAACTTCATATGGGAAAAAAATATTAGCTTTAAAAATCCAATACAATAAAGGAACTTCTGGAGGCATCACCATCCTTGATCTAAGCTCTACTATAGAGCTACAGTAATAAAAACAGCTTGGTGTTGCATAAAAACAGACATATGGATCAATAGAATCGAATTGAAAACCCTGACATTAATCCATGCACATATAAACACCTGATTTTTGACAAAGAAGCCAAAAAAGGTACAATGGAAAAAGGGAAACATCTTTAACAAATGGTACTGGCATAACTGGATATCAACATGTAGA
This sequence comes from Bramus lutescens, assembly GCA_001685075.1. Taxonomy (NCBI): domain Eukaryota; kingdom Metazoa; phylum Chordata; class Mammalia; order Rodentia; family Cricetidae; genus Bramus; species Bramus lutescens. The sequence goes on along the minus strand of LOEQ01003025.1, from coordinate 390,303 downwards.
AGAATGCATATAGATCTATATCTATCCCCTTGCACAAAACTCAAGTTCAAGTGGATCAATGACCTCAACATAAAAGCCAGTTATACTGAACCTGACAGAAGAGAAAGTTGGAAATAGCCTTGAATGCATTCGCACAGGAAACCATTTTCTAAAGAGAACACCAGTAGCACAGACACTGAGAGCAGCAATCAATAATGGGAAACTGAAAAGCTTCTGTAAGGCAAAGGACACAGTAAATAAGACAAAACTACAGCCTACAGAATGGGAAAAGATCTGACAGAGGGCTGATCTCCAGAATATATAAAGAACTCAAGAAACTAGACAACAAAATACCAAATAATCCAAGTAAAACTGGGATGGAAAGCTAAACATAGAATTCTCAACAGAAGAGACTCAGATGGCCAAAAGACATTTAAGGAACTGCTTAACATCCTTAATCATCAGGGAAATGCAAATCAAAATGACTCTGAGATACCATCTTATACCTGTCAGAATGGCTAAGATCAAAAATATTGAGGACAGTTTATGTTGGAGAGGATGTGGAGTCAAGGGAACACTCCTCCACTGCTGGTGGGAGTGTGACCTTGTAAGACATTCTGGAAATCAGTATGGTAGTTTTTCATAAAATTAGGAATCAATTTACCTCAAGGCCCAGCGATGTCATTCTTGGGCATATACCCAAAGGATACTCAATCATACCACAAGGACTTACTCAACAATATTCATAGCAGAATTATTCATAATATCCAGAACCTAGAAACAGCCTAGATGCCCCTCAACTGAAGAATGGATAAAGAAAATGTGGTACATTTATACAATAGAGTACCACTCAGCTGTAAGAAACAATGATATCATGAAATTCATAGACAAATGGATGCACCTAGATAAAAAACATCCTGAGTGAAGTAACCCGGACTCAGAAAGACAAATGTAGTATGTACTTATAAGTGTATGTTAGATATAAAGCAAAGGATAACCAGACTATAGTCCACAGCTCCAGAGAAGCTAGAGCCTTCTTCCAATAACTGATGGAATCAGATGCGGAGATCCATAACCAAGAACCAGACTGAACTCCAGGAATCCAGTCAAAGAAAGGGCGGAAGGAATACATGAACAAGGTAGATCAAGATCATAATGGAAAAATCTAGAGACAGCTGAACCAAGCTCATGGAAGCTCATGAACTCTGGACAGACAGCTGGAGAGCCTCCATGGGACCGAACTAGGCACTCCATATGCAGAAGACAGTTGTGAAGCTTGGGTTATCTTAGGGGCCACAGGTAGTAGGACCAGGATCTATCCCTGATCCATGAGCTAGCTTTTTGGAGCCCATTTTCTATGATGGGATACCATGCTCAGCTTTGATGCAGGGGTAAGGGGTTTGGTCCGGCCCCAACTTACTGAGCCAGATTTCATTGACTCCCCATTGGAGCCCTTACTTGTTGGGAGGAGTGGATGGGGGTGGGCAGGGAGGAGGAGGTGAGGGGGGGCAGGAGGAGAGGTATAGGAGAACTTTGGTTGGAATGTAAAATGAAATTTAAAGAACAAGTAAATTAATTTAAAAAACAAAGTTCAAGTTCTATTGTTCAAAGGGGTTCCTAAAGGATGCTTATTTTGTTTTAGTCCCTTTCATTTTGGAAATGAGATCCTAGGCTGCTTCCTGAGATGCCCTGGCCATGCTCGTGGGCTGCTGGGACCTCCAGGACCCCTGCAGGAGGGAATCAGAGCATTCTGTTTATGTCTGAGCAAAGTTAGCCAGGTTGCCGGTGGGATTCTCGGAAGGGTGTATATAGGCTCACAGCCAGGAAGGGAGAAATGTTTGCTCACAGGTCATGCACATGGGCCTTAAGTCATAAGCTCCTCGCCATGCTAACACTTCCATTTCAAACAGCTCCGTGTAAAAGGAATATTGTCCCCTCCAGGCAAATATTATCCTGTCTCCTCTCACAGCACATTTTATTAGCTGGACTAAAAAGTTTCAGCACCCAGTCAATGACAGGCTTCCACCAGACTCCAGGGTGGGTGGCTCTCTTCTCTTTCCCTGTTCCCCTGATTCTTTATCTTTCTAGCCTGCCTCAGGCCCACTGAGGTTCCCAGAAGAGTATTCCATAATTACCCCCTCTCCTATGCCAAATAGCATTGACAGCCAGAGGAAGCCCCAGAAATGTTTCACTTACAGACCTGGGCATTGCCATCCCAGCCTTCTCCTCAGGATACTAGTGATGGTGTCTCTCCGTGAACTAGGAGGGACCCCTGTGGACCACACACCTGGGTCTCCTACTACATGGAATTAAAAGGACCATTTATGCTCTCGGAGGCTGTGATCCTCCTGCCTGCAGTTCAGCATCTCAAGGCCTGGGGGACCTTGTTTACTGAACATGTATTGTCCAACAACACAGCTCTGAGAAGCCTCTCACTCCCTGTCTCGAGTGAGACTAACCGAGGTCCTTCCGTTCCTCTTATCCTCAGGGGCAGGATGGGGCCCAGCTGGCTGTTCCTTTTAATTCCACAAAGTAGGAGATAGGAGGGGAAAGGAAAAAGGAGAAACCACATCCTCTATTGGACCAATTTTCTCACAACCAAGAGTTGTTGACTAAAAATGAGGGGTTCACTCTGGCACCTAGATCTGCTTCGTTTGGCCTATTCAACTTCTGGCACGACTCAATATTCAAGCGGAATATATGATTAAATTCACAAAGTGCTTGCCTGGCTTGCAGAAGGCCTTGGGTTTCTGCCTTAGCACCCCATAAATTGGGTGTGGTAGCACACACTTACAATCCCAGTACTCAGGAAGTAGAAGCCTTAGGATCAGAAACTCAAAGTTACCCTTGTTGGTATTCTAAATCACATCTAGAGCTCCCACCGGCTGTCAGCATTCAGGCAAAATGCTCAGCCACCCCAGGCGTTAGCACTTCCAGGTCCTATGGCCACGCATGTGCCATCAATGTTCAGGCTAATAGCCTGACCACCCTGGGGCTTTAAGCCCTACATAATCTACATGTGACGTGGTCTTGTAATCTATGGATAATGAAGCTATGTAAGCCCTTGTGCACATGCGCTAGACGGCCTTTAAAATTCCTGCTCCATCTCTCTCTCACCACAGTTTCCAGAGAGTCCTGTGTATTCCTCTTCCCCTCCCTCTCCTTCTATTAATAAAACTCTTAAAGCAGGTTTTGTTGTGTATCTTGTGATCCATTCTCACATCCAGAATTATCAATGGTACCGAGATTTCACCCTTTTATTTTTTATAAAAAATTGGAGGGGGGGGTTAAGGGTATTATAGATGAGAATGGGGGTGCCAGGTCTCTCGAAACTGCTTCAAGATGACTTGGTGGGTACTGGTCATATCTGGGGGGCCAGAGGCAAAAGCTTTACCCAGTTAAGGTGACAGTCCTCTGGCATTTTAACAAGAATATTTTTTTATTCAGTTAGTTAGGAGCAGTTAGTTCATTCTACCCTCCCTGAAGACTGAGGATGATATGGAATATGAAAATGCCAAAGGATGTTGAGAGCCTTAAATAGAGTTTGAGAGATCTGAGAGGTAAATAAATACAGGGCTGTCACGGCACCAGTGTAAGATAAGGCCTGAGAGAGAGACCTTAGTGGGTCCCGTGGCAGGTGAGGAATGTGGGCAGGAAATAGAATGCACCATGCAAAGAGAGCTTGACTGTGAGTTTGTTTAAGAAAAGGGGAAGGAAGAGATACAGAGACAGACAGACGGAGAAGAGGACAGAAGAGACCAAGAGAGAGTTGCCTTGGCAAGGAGAGAGAGAGATTGGAAGTGGGTGGAGCTTCTCTTAAAGGGACCTTTGTACAGTGTCGTAGCAGAGGGATATGCCTGTGCCCAAGGGGCAGGGCCAAAGTGTGCCTGGATACTAACAGCCCCTCAGCTGCATAGAGACTTCAAAGCCAACCTGGGGCACACGAAACCCTATCTAAACCAAAATTTAAATATATATAAATACATATATATAATATATATATATTAAAGACTAAAGTAAGAGTCATACAAAAGCAAGCATTTCTACACATAAAGCTCAACTTCATTCACAGGACAGACTATGATTAAGATGTGGCTCAGAGAAAACACCTCCATGGGCTTAGGTTGAATTTCCTACCTCATTCTGTCCCTTACCTGTGACAGATGAGAAACTGAGGCACAGAAGCAAAGTCAAAGGCCTGGGATCACGTGGTTAAATAAATGACAGGGTGTAGGCTAAGCCTATTTCTGACTACAAAGACTATAATTTTAGACTATGGAATTCTCTAAAAAATTCCAAGAAAGTTATAAAACTTCATCAGTTTGTGGGTAATCTTTTGTTTGTTTGTTTTTCGAGACAGGGTTTCTCTGTAGCTCTGAAGCCTGTCCTGGAACTAGCTCTTGTAGACCAGGCTGGTCTCGAACTCACAG
>LOEQ01003025.1:338915-354882 GCA_001685075.1 Bramus lutescens | reverse complement strand
TGGCCGCCACCTCCCTGGCCTCTGGGAAAGCAAACATCTTGACACAGGGGAGATCATCCCCAGGGTCACTGTCATCCCAGCCCATGCCAGTGACATAGAACAGTGTCTGCACTTTGGGTCTGTTGGAAAAGATGGAACTGTCGAGGATGTGGGATTTGAGCCTCCAGTTGAAAGGGAACCTCCCCATGTTTCCAAAAGGGGTGGGCGTGAGCAGGAAGTCCCAGGGCACTGTCTTCTCCACAGAGAAGGGGCCATAGCTGGCATTGATGGCGGGAGGGCTCTGGGCTCGGTGGATGAAGAGTGTGGCGGATCGGGCCTGCAGGCTGGCGTTGCGCATGAGGTCCTGGTTGGCCTCCTTGAGGAAGAATGCCTCTTCTGCGTCAGAGACGTGGAAGCTGGCTGGGAGATAGGCAGGCAGCGAAGAGAACCTCTGCAGGTTGTCTGCAACGCCTCGACCCGTGCTCTCTGCACAAGAAAGGAAAGTAGAGGCAGGGTCAAGTCTGTTCCGAGACAAGAGGAAACAAACAGACGAAATGCCATCTCCACCCTCCATCCCAGCAAGATGCGCCATGGCCACACAGCCCTTCTCCTCCCTCTCAGCATAGAGAAAGCCAAAGAAGCCCAAGAATCTTCCAATAAAGCCCACTTCAGAATGCAAAGTAGACCAACTGCCCCAAAATCCAACAGTCCTGGGGTTAAACAGTTGCCTTTCCAGAGGAGAAGTGTTAATTCTTCCTATCCAAGGGAGGCAAGCATAGGGAATGAGTGAGAAGCCCAGGACGCCGCTTGGTTTGGGTTACACACATTCTGTTCTTCAAACAATGTATTCAGCAGCTGTTAACTGTGCACACAACCCTCTCTGAGCAGTGTACTCAGCAACCTTGTACCCCTACCTACCCGGCCTACACTTACACACCTCTCTGAATAATAGAATAGGTTTATCTCTGTTGTATATGTGTGTGCATGCATGTGTGTATGTGTTTTTGTGTGCATGGTATGTGTGCATATATGTATTGTTTATGGTATGTGTGTTTGTGTGTATGTAGGTATGTTTGTGTATGCATATATTTGTGGTATACAGGTATGTGTGTGACCCACGCTCCACATATGAGTGAAAACATGACACTTAGCTTTCCAAGTCTGGATTACTTCAAGAATCTGCTTGGGAATGCTGATTGGAGGTTGGCTCCCAAACCAGGAAATTAAATCCCAGGTGAATTTTGNAACTTTGTATCAATATACAAGAATCGATACCAATATAATTTTCTAAAAACAATGGAGCTCCCGCAACAGAGGTTGGCTCCCAAACCAGGAAATTAAATCCCAGGTGAATTTTGCACCACAGTGAACAAGAAAAGATAATAATCTCTTTGGAGGGACTTTTTTAAGCACCATGCTGAGCTTTTTTATATAATTTATTTAACTTTATTTCATGTGCATTGGTGTGAAGGTGTCAGATTCTCTGGGACTGGAGTTATAGACAGTTGTGGGCTGCAATGTGGGTGCTGGGAATTGAACCCAGGTCCTCTGAAAGATGAGCCAGTGCATTTAACCTCTGAGCCATCTCTCCAGCCCCTCTTTGGAGGGACTTTAAGTGCACTGGGCCCTTCTATGGATGTGGTTGTACCTTCTCCTTAAATGAAGGCAATGTCCGGAGCAGTATTTAAATTCTCATTCATTTAGAAATGTAGAAAAGGAAATCAAAATAAATACACACTTCCACATGCTCCATCCTCTTTGTGAATTGGTTTATTCTTTTATCTTTCATGTGGTTATGCTATATCACTCAAAAAACTGACTCATGAGGATCCTAAGGCTGTCCCTTTTCTTTGTTGTAGGCAAAGCCTCAGTTTTATCAGACACATCCATATGAGACCTCACTCCTGTCCCACCATCAATCAAGCAAAATGTGACATAAATGTTGTCTCACCATCTCTGTGGACAGTCACAGACATTCACAGCTGAGGCCACATTCTCTCTTCCAACCAGAATGTAACCTAACATGCTACCTTGATTTAAGAGGATTTATGAAGCCCTGAGACTGTCCTGGGAAGCACTCCCAGCCCTGACCTGAGAAGCTAATATTTCTCCCTGATTCCAAAGTGTCATAGAGAAGCACATATTTTTCCCATCCGCAAGCAGACCTGAGCCCATGGGCGGACTACAATACACGGCCCTGAGTGGACTATGACACTGGCCCTGTTTGGTCTGCTATCTTCTTAGAGAGCTTATCGCCATCAGAAGGCAAGAGACAGGCAACAAGGCAGGAAATGAGAAAAGTTTCAGGAAGCCAGCAGGAAGGACTGCTCATCCTGGCTTCCATGGGGGCCAAACAGGTAAGCCCAGGTTCTGAGACAGCACAGAGTGTTCCAGGGAGATGCTGTGGTCCCTGAAGCTTCCAAGCAAAAGAGCAAGTGCAGGCGGCTCTGAGGAGAGCTCAGGTTGGGACAGAGGAGGGGATGAAGGAGCACCCATGATGAAGTAGCTCACGGGGTGCCAGGAGACCCAAAGAGAGATGCTGTGTGTCATTGCTGTGCTTGGATACAAACACCTCCTAAACATGGGCTTTGGTCAAGAGTGATAGAACCTGAAGCCTTGAGCCCCAAAGAAAGACCTGGAAAACAGTCTCTAGGAGCACTACTGGGAAATGACTGACCAGCTGTGTGGCCCAGCCTGTCAGGTCTTTCAAAACCGCCAGGAAGACAAACTCCTCACCAGTGTGCCCAACGGTGGCCTTTACCATCTGCTGGTAACCCCCTGGCACCTGAGCAACCAGGCATAACTACACTTGTGCGAGTTTCATGGTCATGAAGACAGGACCGAGAGGGTACCAACATTAATTCAGGGACGCAGGAAATACAGTCTCTGAGGCCAGATTTTTTTTCTCTTTTACAAAGAGGATTCATATTAGCATGGGTAGGAAGAAGCACTGAAGGCTCAAGGATGCTACTGAGCACTGAGTGAGCACCATGCATACACTCAGAAAGTCAATAATCGGGGCAGAGATAGCAGCCTTGTGAACCAGTGTTGAAACATAAACCAGCTTGTCCACTGAGTATTAGAGGTGAGTGCATATTACAGCAACAAAAACAAGATGAAATATAGAAAACTAAGGGCAAAGGAAAACAAAAATGCAATTGTCATCATCATCACCATAATCATCAACACTGTCATCACTACCACCATTATTACCATCATCACCATCAATGCCATTATCGTCATCACCACCACCATCATCAATACTATCATCACATCATCATTATCATCACCACAATCATCACCACCATCGCCATCACTACCATCAGTGCCAGCATCATCACCGTCACCACCACTATCACCACTGTCATCACCATCATCATCACCCTCAGGAAGCTACACAGGTCACTGAGACTCATACAGATAGTAAATGCCCAATGTGGATCTAACCAAGCAGAATCTTGCCATTAATCATTCGTGTGCTGCCAGGAATTAACTCCACCAGCCAACCGCACACTGAGTGGACTCGGGGGGTAACAAACCCAGCTCTTACAGCCCATACTGTCCATGGCATGAAAGCAAGCCCAGTTCTTCCCTTGGGACCTGGAGGGTCACCACAACACTCACACAGAGCACTGACTAGACTGAGCTAGTCCCGACATGGTCTTCCCATGCAAGGCAGGGCTGCCACAGCAGATGACAGTCCAAGGAATGCAACTCCACAGAGGACAAGGTCATTGGCCTTGCTGTCACCATGGCTCCCCAGTACCCTAAAGTATAATGCAGGGTCACCTCCACTCTCACCCTATGTGGTGGATTGAGTAGAAATGGTCCCCAAAGACTCTCATGTTTGAATGCTTGGTCCATAGGGAGTGGCACTATTAGATGTGGCCCCGTTGAAGTAGGTGTGGTCTTGCTGGAGGAAGTGTGTCACTGTGGGGGCAGGCTTTGAGGTCTTAGAAGCTCAAGTCAGTTGCTTTCCCTACTACCTGCAGATCAAAATATAAAACTCTCAGCCATTTTCCAGAAGCAAGTCTGCCTGTACACTGCCATTGGCCCACCAAGATGATGACAGACCAAACCTTTGAACTATAAGCCAGTCCCAATTCAATGTTCTCCCTTATAAGAGTTGCCATGGTCGTCGTATCTCTTCACAGTAATAGAAACCCTAAGACACCCTGTTTCTGTGGATGGCAGTGTGTGCATGGATGTGTGCACACAAGTCCATCTCCATATTTAATTCTTGATTCTGGCTGGGGTTTCTCTCCATGAAAAATGTATATTAAGAATCCAACAGAAGTTGAAAACTGGTGAGCCCTGGACTCAGCCAGTGGATAGACTGATTTGACTTTAGCCTTACAGGGGGTTTTTCTTGTTTAACAGTCCCATACACATATATAATGGATTTTAATCACTTTGACACACACTGGCTCCCTCTCTCTCTCTCACCCTCTCCTTTCTCCTTCTCAACAAGTCCCCTTTTACTTTCACGTTTTCCTTTGTATGGCCCTCTGAGTTTCCTTTGTTTTGGATTGGGGTGGGTAGAAGGTAACATACCCCTCCCTGGGGGACTTTTGGCAATTAATGGTTGCTGGAGGAAGGGCTATCATTTTCCCAGTAGGTAATGGTTTGTGTGTATATTGGTTGGATGTTCCCCATGAGGAAGCCCACACACCCTCCACTGCTCCCCAACTCCCCAGCCACTAATCCCCACTCTTGTCATTTATTCCTGGAGTGATCCCGGGCCACGGAGACTATTCTATTAGATAACCATCTTCTCTAAACCATGTTCTCCCATGTCTCCTGTATCTCTATTATGTCTCTCTACTGCCATCTGTATCTCTTATGATGTTTCCACTCGTGCTTTATGCCCAAAGCACTTGGGGGCTAGTTTAGAGCCTTCAATGCTGTACCCAGTGCTTCGCAGTGGAACTCAGTGTGTTTTCCCAAAACAGCTTAATACATCAGAGTTCCGTTACATTTCTCAAGTTGACAGGGTCTAGAACCAGCTAGGAGACAAACCTCTGGTAAGCCTGTGAGGGACTATCCTGATTAGGTTGAATGCGGTAGAAGAACCATGCTTACTGCAGGTGGCAACCATCCCCTGGGCTGGGGCTCTGGATGGACTAAGGAGGAGAGAATGAGCTGAGCACCAGCATGCATCTCTCTCTGCTTCCTGACTGTGGATACCATGTGACCAGCCGCCTCACGCTCCTGCTGCCAGGACCTTCATGCCAGTTTAGACTCTACTCCTCAAACTGTGAGCTAAATCAACCCTTTCTGCCTTGACTTGCTTTTGTCATGGCATTTTATCACGGGCATCAGAAAAGTAACTAAGACAATCGGATACCGCAAATTCCAAACCTTGTGGTCCCCAGAATGTGGCTGTATTTGGGAAAAAGTCTTAGACGAGGCAATTCAGTTTCAATGAAGTCATCTGAATTAATCATAACCCAACATGACAGTTGTCCTTATGAAAAGAAAGAAAAGGAGTCAGGGTACATACAAACACAGACAGAGGACTGCGGAAGACACGGGGAGACAGCTGCCGCCAGTCAGCCAGGCAGAGATGCCCCAGAAGAAACTAGATCAGCTGACACCACAACCTAAGACTTCCTGTCCAGGCTCCTGGAAAATGATTGCCAAAGTTGCCTGCCCTGTGGCACTTGTTTGGGCTCCCAGAGCAAAACATGGCTAGCTAGCTCAGCTGGCTATCTTTGACACCTTCCAACCTGGTATCGAATTATTCATTCAACTTTCTCATCCCACAGCCTGAACAGACTCTTGTTAGCAGGGCTGAGGCTCTAGGTGTATGCCCCAAGGTACCTCTCAACCTTCTATATTTTACTATGTAGATAATTTTCAAGTTCTCCGGAACGAACATGTGTTGCTTATTCTAAGAGAAATATTGACACTTTGCCTTAACAAAACAAAGATTATAGAATTCAATTTAAAGTGGCAGACTGATCGTACACGTTCCCCGGCATCCCCATAGAGCCCGGGGCAGGAACAAATCATCAAAGTAGCAAAAGGACCTCATCCATCAGCAAGAGAGATGGAGGGGGCATGTTTGCAGATAAGATGGGGTGGGATGTCTGGATGAGGGAGGATGTCCGCAGAGGGTACATGAGGAGTCATCTGTGAGGAGTCATCTTTGACAGAGTCAACCCACTGTTGGGAGCTTTTACAGCAGCTGAAGATGAGCCCTTGGGGCAGCTGATCCTTTCATTGCCAACTCGGCACACTTCTGGATGTGTCCTGCAGGTGTTTCCAGAGAAGTTTATCCAAGGAGGAAAATGCTACTCTGAGTGTGGGTGGTACTGGCACATGCCCTGGAGTCCTGGACTGAATTAAAAGCAAGGCCAGGAAGATGGCTCAACAGATAAAGACTTTAGCCTGACAACCCTGGAAACCCCAGGTAGATCTCTAGAGACCACATTTTAAAAGGGGGCCTGGAGAGATGGCTCAGCAGCTAGGAGCACTGGCTGCTCTTCTAGAGGACTCAGGTTCGTTGATTTGTTTCCCAGCACCCACATGGCAACTCACAACTGTTTGTGACTCCAGTTCCAGGGGCTCTGACACCCTCACTCAGACATGCATGCTGGCAAAATACCAATGCACAGAAAAATAAAGATAAATAAATAATAATTTTTCAAAAAGAAAGAAAAAGGCCAGGTGTGGTAGCATACATCTTTAATCCTAAAACTCTTAGGGAGAGATAGATGGCAGAGACAAGAGAATCATCAGGAAGTTCAAGGGACACTTGGCCTGAATATGCAGCCCAGCAGTAAAAACCACTAGAGAGACCCTGACTTAACAAGGTGAAAGATGAGAACCAGCTCCTGAAAACTGCCCTCTGACCCCCACATGTGGACTGTGGCGTGCACGCATCAACCCCTCCATCCACAGTTGATTAATTAATTACAAAGGAGAGAGCGAGCTGAGCTCCAGCATCCATGTCTCTCTGCCTCCTGACCATACACACGATGTGACCGGCTGCCTCCAGCTCCCGCCGCCATGCTTTCCTCTCCACGACGGATTGCACCCTCAAATTGTGAGCCCAAATAAACCCTCCCTGCTTGTAGTTGCTCCTGTCATTCATTTTGCCACAGCAATAGGAAAGTAAATAACATGCCAGCTAACACGCCAGCTAACCCCCCAGCACTGGCTCCTTGAGGTTTGGACAGCTGTGGCCCTGCTCCTAGAAAGACTCAAACCGCAGGGCTCATACTTAACGTAGCCAGCTGCCGTTAGCCAGGAGGAAACCAAGACGGATCACAAACGCAGGGAGTGTTAAACCCGCGTGAAAGATTTCTACGGAGCAGCAGATGTAGAAAGGTCCTCATTAAATGGATTCTATAGCTCTCCTCATGACAGTAATTCTGACCTCCTATAGACACTGTCAGCTGCTCGACGGTAGGGTGCTCTCAGGACCTCATCCTAATTTCCATTTATATTTATTCTAAATTGGGCACCTTGGAGACATTTAAGAAAGAGAGAGACACCAGCTAAACGAGCCTGACAGCCCTGCTGCTGTCTGATGAGAGAGCAGATGAGGCCCACAGGGGGCGGAGAGGTTCCTAGGCAGGAGGCCCTGAGTTGCCTGTCACCTCCACTTATACACTAAGACAGTCTCTCTCTCTGTCGCTTCTACCCACCAGCCATGAGGTGACCAAGTAAAACCACTTGCCACCATGCAAGTCTGAGGGAGTGTCACACAGAGAGACAGAATTTAGACTTCTCACTAACTGAAACAAGGCTTCCCCTTCATTTGCTCATTACTGAAATAAAAACTGATTGTTTGGGGACTGGAAAGATGGCTCAATGGTTAAGAGCATTGGTTGCTCTTGGAGAGGACCCAGGTTCTATCCCTAGCTCCCACATGGTGGTTCACAATTGTCCCAGGGGATCAATGCCCTCTTCTGGCCTCCATGGGTACTGCATGCACATGGTGCAGATAAACTCACACAAGCTTACATATGCATACACATAAAAATAATAAGTAAATGAGTAAATTTTTATATGATTTTTAAGGGTATATATGATTCTTTCAAAGTTTTTGGCACAAAAACGTAAGGACCCAAGTTTCAGTCCCCAACACCCATATAAAAAGCTAGGTGTGGTGGCTCACATCTATAATCCTAGCAACAGGAGGCAGAGGTAAGAGGATCTCTGGGGCTCATCCATAGTCTCCAAGTTCAGTGAGAGACTCTGCCTCAAAAACAAGCTGGAGAGTGATTGACAAAGAGGCCTAAAGTTGACTTCTGGTCTCCACATGCATGTACACACATCACACAAAATGAATCTTTTCCATTCCTGATCTTCTATGTGCACATATGTATGTATATGTATGTGCCACAGCATGTGAGAGGCAGTCAGAGGACAGCTCCTTCTACCATATACGTTCTGGAGATTGAACTCAAGCTGTTAGGTTTGGTGGCATGTACCCTTTCCAGCTGAGCCACCTCATCAGCCCCACTTTTTCAAGTTATATAGGTCTTCACAGAGTTAGAACTAAGGTCAGTCTACACTGGCTTCAGGCTTCAGGTCCAGCTGGATTCGTCATTCCCAGCACCATCTCCCCCACTTGTTTAGAAATGTCCTCGAATGGCCCAGTGGGTAGATGGACTGGGATGGGGGTGTTGAATGGCCTAATCAACAGATCAAATGACAGAGGCACACTGACCAACGTCTCATGCACATCGTGCTGATGAGAGAGGCAACCTCAGATAATAACCAACCACTCTGGCTGAAATAAGATTAACATAGATGGCAGAAGAGACACCCAAGGGCGTTCCTCCTAGCCCTTCTGGACTGAGCAGGAAGTTGAAAGAGGCATTTGGGTAGAATGTGGGTTTCTGGCCTTGGTGTGCAAGTATCAATTCCTTGTGTTTGACGTCACCTATTCTGAGGTCATTTTACACAAGAGGGGAAAAAAGGACACATAACATACACGTAAACAACAAATCACACTTAACCACTGGTTCAGGGACCCAAAGCCACTCATAGAAGCAATTCCAAAACCTCTACTGTTTTCCAGAACAGGAAGCAAGCAGTGGAAGTAAACAAAGTGAGGACACGGCCTCTCCATGCAGAGCTCTGCAGGATTTCTGCAGAGAGGCACTCAACCGTGTGACCTTGACAGTCCAGGGGACCAATGTGTCTAACTACTCAGAGACCCTCCTCACATGTTCTCACTATGTCTCCCTGATGTCCCACGACTCTCTATGTAGACAGCCTGGCCTCAGACTTGCATAGATTCTCCTGCCTCCGCCTCCTGAGTGCTGGAATTTTTTTAAAAAATGGGGGACCAGGCATGGTGGCACACACACCTTAATCCCAGCACTTGGGAGAGAGAGGCAGCACGATCTCTGTGAGTTCAAGGCCAGCCTCGTCTACAGAGTGAGTTCCAGGACAGCCAGAGCTACATAGAGAAACCCTGTCTCCAGAGTTCCAGTGAATGCAATGAAAGAATATATAATGTGCTGTATTAAGGGGCTAGTATCAATTTGAGGGCTGCTCCAGGAAGGGGAGTGAAGCGCTGGCTGGAGTCAATGCAAGTAAATGTGGCCAATGAATAAGATTTGGTAGCAACAGCCAGTGGGAAGGCTCAGCAGGTGAAAGTGCTTGGGGCTAATCCTGCAAACCTGAGTGTGATCCTTGGGACCCACAGGGTAGGAAAGAATCCATTCCTACAAGTTGTCCTCTGATCTCTACATTGTGGCATACATGCCCTGATACAAACAAGAAAATAAATAAATACATAAATGCAAAAAACAGCAGTCATGGTAACAGTATAGTCACAACAACTAGGAATTCCTGCAGACCTACAGGTAGTGGCTGTCCTAACTGCATTAACATGATTCCTATGTACTCTAAATGTGTTTACAGGCACTGGGTTTTATGCATGTATTCTTTGCACAATCTTATAAAACACCTACATTATTCTTATAATTACTAATATCAATATATAATTGTCACATGAATTTGTAATATAATACTAAAGCTATTTAGAGATGTCGAAGTGGGAGCACAGAGATGTTAAGAAACTAGTTTTAGGTCACACAGCGAGGAAGGGATGGAGCCAGCCCCCTCTAGCTGGTTCCAGATCCTAACCAAGGCAAAGAGAGGCTCAACAGAGGCCTTTAACTGATCCTATGACCTCGAAGTTTATGGGAAAGGAACCTATGAGGAGGGCGAGGAATAGACACATCGGTAAGAGCCACATAGAAGTAAAACCACTCATTGTGAAGAATCCCAGTGGCAGGAAAATATATCCCCAAAAGCCTGCAGTCCCTTTTCCTGGAATGTCATCCAGATTGTATTGTATGTGCAGCCACAAGCAGGTGCAGGNGGCCAAAGGGGCAGCCCTGGCTGCCTGTCCTTGGCTGCCCTGACTGGGCTCACAGAACAATACCGCCACCTGCTGGCCTCAACTGTCAACACCGAGCAAAGCAGGTGCTGGGCCTGGCTTTGGAGAGAATAAAAGACTCTGGGGCCATGGGGCTCTTGTCACATTGTATTGCTGCCCTCCCTCGGAAAGTCTTTGGGCATGGCACAGCAGACCTAGGAATCCAGACTCTTCTAGTCCCCAAAATCACAACTTGGTAGACTTCAGGCAAAAAGGGTCACCACCCCCAGGCTGGGAGGGAGGGACCAGCAAACAGTAACAAGGGAAAATCCTCTGCCCTGAAGACTAAACACTTAACCCAGCAGGGGAAACACCATGCCCCACATCCCTGACCCGGAGAGACACCTGCATTTGCCACCACACACGGGGTCTTGTGATGTACTGAAGCCGTGGGCTTCTGGGTAACAACCAGAGACAGCAGCAATGGCAGGGATGGTGACCTTAAAGCCCACTCTACCTGCTCCCCTCTGTCCATACCTCTCACCCCAAGAAGTCACAGCATAGAATAGGAGGCATCTGCCTGCCCATCACAGTCCTCAGGGGAAATTCTCTCTGCTACACCACAGACGTCTACCCTCTAGGGTACTCATTCCAACCCAAGACTAAAAAAGGTTCCCTGTGTGCTAGAGAAATGACTTGGTGGTTAAGAGCACTGGATGCTCTTCCAAAGGACTGGGTTTAATTCCCAGCACCTACATAGCAATTAAGAACCATCTATAACTCCAGTTCTACGTGATCCGATGCCCTCTTCTGGTCTCTGCAAGAAATGCACACAGACTTAAACGCAGGTAAAACACCCATGCGCATAGCACTAATTTTTAAAAAGTAAAAACTGTCCTTGATTCCTCTTTCATGGGCCACCTGTGTGCTGAGGGGCGCCAGTAGAAGGAAACCTTTAGAAGCTAGCGCCAAGAGAGCTAAGCATGGCCTGTGTTAGCAGAAGCAGGTGACTTGACCTAAAGCCTCCAGGGCTCTGATGGAGACAGAAGCCGTGTGGAGCTGAGACTGGGGCCTCAGTCTTGATCCCCATTCAGAATGCCTCCCATACTGACCTCCACACCCCACAAAACAGCATCGAGCTAGAGCGGGCTGCACAGTTGCCCATACAACAGAACATCAGAGTGGGCTCCGATTTGGGCTCACGCCATCTTTATTGAAAGCAGGTCATCAGGGAGAGTGTAAAGTTTCTGCAACCAAATCCGAAGTCCTGAAGTGGGCACCTCTGAGCCTGAGCCCACTCAATGAAGGCAAGAGAGCAGAGCACGCATGCGTCCCGTGGCTCTCAAAGGCGTGGGAAGAGGCCAGACTCCAGGCTCTCCAGAGTCCTTTGCTCAACTTAGGCGTTCGTAAATTGCCTCTCCCAGGATCTGTTTCTTTTCTCTCCCTTTGGGAAAATCCTGGTAATAAAGCGGAACATGTGACCCCTTCCCCTATTCAGGACGTTTAAGGGACTTGAAGCCTGGCAAGATGGTTCAGCTGGCAAAGGTGCTTGCTCCCAAATCTGGAGATCTGAGTTCGATCCCCAGGGCTCTACAAGGTAGGAGAAGAAAACCCACTCCAGGAAGTTGTGCTCTGGTTTCCATACTTGTGTTGTGGTACAGATATCATCACACACACACACACACACACACACACACACACACACACGTGTAATGAAATTAAAGATTAAGAGTCAAAACGACCTGGTCTACGAAGTGAGTTCCAGGACAGCCAGGACTGTTAAACAGAAAAAAACCCTGTCTCGAGGGAGGGAAGGAGAGAGAGAGCCAAAACGAGGGGAAGGCTGCGCAGGGCTGTCCTGCCTTTCTGCCTGGTCTGGGGGCGTTGCACATGGCCACGTCTCCTACGCCTAACAGCTTCCCTGATGGAATGAGAATCTAAGGCTTCTGTGGGCAGTGTGCTAGCTCCATGCTGACCTCCTGTTTTTGATGTACCCTCACCCATATGCTCCTGAAACATGGGGAAAGTGAGCAAGAGGCAGCTGTGTTCCCAGAATTCATCCACAGCACCCAGTGTGCCTGATAATAAGTGTGGGATGGGGACCCAGGCTACAACGTCTGCCACCGGTTTCTCCGCTGAAATGACCTCAGAGAGGTCATATTTCAAAAACTGGTACCATCTACCCAGCAGGCACAGGGCAGGAACTGACTCGGAAGAATTTGGTCAGAACCCCATTTGAGTTGAACTCCAAGACCAGCACACCGCCCTTTCCAGGCTGATGGAGATCTGAAACTCTACATGCAATAGCTATGTGGATGTAATTTCATTCAGAGCTCTCAGGGGAGCAAAATTTGACAATAGCTATCTAAAATGAACACCTCTGGCCTTGGAGAGACTGCTCCCACTTCTCGGTACTCTTCTTGGGAAGTTACCTGTCCAGATGTGAAAGGTCACACTCAGGACTCCTGAAATGAACCTTTACATCAGCAGCTGCGGACGTAAAGGTTCCACAGGCTGGAGGCGGGTGCTCTGGTTCTAACAGAGCTTTTGGAAGCTGAGCCCAGCTCACCCTCACAACTGCCTATGAAAGATACGGCCCACAGTAGGCAACACTGCAACACTGGAAAGCTAAGAGTCACAGTAATGTTAAAAAGAAATGAAGGCAAGGGTTTTGTTGTTGTTGTTTGTTTGTTTCTTCTGTGCCAGCTAACGACTAGAGAAGCCATACGTGTCACAGGCCAGGCATGTGATGGATTGCACAATCACGGCTCTCAAAAACATTGCAGGCCCCATGATAAAAATAATGTACAGAGGAGAATTACCTGATACTATATGTTAGTGCAAACTAAACTATATACAGAATATATGTGTGAGAATGTGTGTGTGTGTGTGTGTGTGTGTAAAAAGGCATAGAAAATGCATTGATATGCTTTTCATGTGTAAAATATCTCTAAACACAGGGAAGGGGTCTAATATTGACTGACTACAAGAAAAAACAAACAGTGGCTAAGGTTGGATAGGGTTTGCTTTTCTTTAAAATTACATTTATAGTCTGAATTAAAACCATATGCACGTATCATGGCTTTAACTATGTGAACGGTCTTGCTGACATTTGCTTTACAGACCACAAAATGCACCCACATAGCCCATGGACAGCATGGTTATCACCCAGCATAAACCCTGGGTCAGCCCCCAGTCTGGCTCCTCTCACCTGGTGTGATTATCTGCAAGTCTCTCTGATCTAACTGTCTTTCCTGCTGCTGTGATAAAAAAACACCCCGGTAAGAAATCAACTTAGGGGAGACAGGGTTTATCTTAGCACACACTTCCAGGTGACAGTCCACCCAAGTCACCCTGACAAGAGCTAGAAGCCGCTGGTCACAGGACATCCACAGCCAAGAGCAGAGAAATGAATCCTGCCTGTTGCTTGCTTGTTCTTGGCTAGATTCCTTCTCTCTAATACTGCCCATGGCTCCCTGTCTAGGGAATAGTGACTCCCATGAGGGACTGGGTCTTCCAGCATT
This sequence comes from Bramus lutescens, assembly GCA_001685075.1. Lineage (NCBI taxonomy): Eukaryota > Metazoa > Chordata > Mammalia > Rodentia > Cricetidae > Bramus > Bramus lutescens. Next base: position 341,031 of record LOEQ01003025.1, on the reverse strand, counting down.
GATTAACTATCAAGATAATCCCCCACAGAGATTCCCACCATGGGCCAACCTGACCTAGATAATTCCTCATTAAGACTCTAAATGAGGTGAATCGAGGTTGTATCGTGTTGACAGTTAAACCTAACCAGCACACAAAACACATTCATGGGCTCAACAGGTGTGTTCATGCCTTTGTCACATGATACACAATTGTGTTATCTCCAGTTTGAAGCGATGGAGGGCAGCCCTGTCGGGAACCTGCACACCCAATGCCTCCATTTCTTTCAGGCAGATTTAGAAGTAGAAGGGCCAGGTCCTGTGGCAGAGGTGCATTGTGAGTAACTGCCAACTGTTCTCAAAGCCACTTCACCATTTTACATCCCAACCCCCACCAAAAGGAATGTCACGTGGCTGCATCCTTACCAACACTCGATACTATCACTGCTTGTTTCTGTCACCCCATCAGCTTCACAGTGGGATGCTAACCCTTGGTTTGAAGTTGCATTCCCCTGGTGACTAATGGTGTGGGGATCTAAATGTAAACATTTGATCAGTAACTATACTACAGACACAGAAAAAGCACAACCTCCAGGATCTCGCCCCCAAATCAAACAGCCCTGAGTCAGTATTCAATGCACAAAGACCTTTTGTCTCCTCTCCTAGGCTCCCGATTCCTACATTACAGAGCAGTATACCACACAGTATTCTGGATGTCAGTGAAACCACCGATGACAGCCCCCAAACCAGATACATCACTATCTCCCAGCTGTGGTGGTTTGAACGAGAAATGCCCCCCACAGGAGCATGTAGTCAAACACTTGGTTCCCAGCAGGTGGCGCTGTTTGAGGCGGTTATGGAACCTTGAAGAGGTGAAGTCTTGCTGGAGGAAATATGTTACTGGGGGTGGGCTTTGAGAATTTATATCCTCACCCTACTTCCTGTCCTTTCTACTTCCTGCAAGTAGTTGGAGATGAGATCTCCCAGCTTCCTGTTTTGGCTGCCGTGCCTCCCTCGCCATGGTGAGCTCTTGATGGAACTGTAAGCCCTAATAACCTTTTTCTTCTATAAGCTGCCTTGGTCATGGCTTTTATCACAGCATCTGAAGAGCACCCAATCCAGGCAACTTGGACTTGTAATCGAAAGACTGTGTGTATCTCTACTTCTCTGACCACACCCCCAGGGTCCCTAAATGTGTGCAAGGCCTGGATCCTGAAGATAAGTTCCATGGGGTCACAGCAGCAGCTCATGATGTTTTAAAATGTATTCATCTCCATGTAAGTCACCCAAAGAGGCAGGGTTCAGCTGGCTACCACTCACAGACTCCCCAGTGCAGACAACGACAGGAGGGAAACTCAAGCGCTGTATACAGTAAACAGTATACAGTAAACAGGCCTCCTCTTCTAGCTCCGTTCCCCCCACCATCCCACCCCAGCCATGCCACCAGGCCCCTCTGATGCCCCCCACATCCTGCAACAGGCCAGCTCCACCTGTTAATGGAAGCCGACTGTCTCAAAGCTGGCTGGTAAATCTTATTAAAGCAATCCCTCCCTGAACCCAGACTATTACAGCCACCCTTATGGTAGAATAAAAATTAATTTTCTCAGCTATAATAAGAACGATAAGAATGAATCACTTGGGACCAAATAAAGATTACAATTAGCACCAACAGAATAAATCGAAGTTTAACATGGGCCAGCTGTGGATTTGCTCCGATTTGCTCTCCATTGCCTGTAAAGGCATCTGCAGAGACTGGCCTCTCTCATGAGCCCTGTGGATACAGTGGCTGGGTGAAGTTCCTGGGAGGAAAGGATGGGCTGCTCAGAAGGCACAGAGGCCAAAGGCTCGGGGGGCACAGAGGCCAAAGGCTCAGGGGGCACAGAGGTCAAAAGCTCAGCGGGCACAAAGGCCAAAGGCTCAGAGGGCACAGAAGCCAAAATCTCGGAGGGCACAGAGGCCTTGGGAGAGTCCAGGGAAAGGAGACAATCACAGTATGGAGCAAGTGGCCTCTTTCAGGTCCCTGTGGACCTGTGTGGTCACTGAGTCACTCAGCATAGGTGCCCCTCCTAGGAACTGTGCTCAGCTTCTCCTTGAGAACTTCCTCCTCCCCATCATCCCCCTCCTCCCTATCATCCCCCTC